>CM053784.1:742133924-742376424 GCA_028749045.1 Cupressus sempervirens | reverse complement strand
AAGCAGTCGTGATCTACTTCAGCGGCCGCGTGCTCCCAAGCCTCCGACTGAAAAAAATAAAAAAGGGGAGGTGGGGAGTGGTGGCCCCTCTCCCAATATATATTTTTTATATTAAACTTTCTTTTGCACAAACAAAAAACAAAACCCCAAATTTTATTTTAATATTATTACCACAGTAATAATTTATTATTGTGGTATAATATATATGTATGTATGTATGTATGTACATATATACATATACATACACACACACACACACACACACACACACACACATATATATAAACATTTCCAATTTAGATCTGATATTGAGAATAATCGCAACCAATCAATTTTGTTAATATAAATTCTGGTTTTCTTTTCCAAACCCTACCCTGATCTTAGTTTTCTAAAATAATCAGATTTCCAATAAGAATTTTCAATTGATTTCTCTCATAGACAATTCAATAATGGAAACCAACTTTTCTCAGACAAGGGTTTCAACCCCAGTTAATAATGAAATAGATCCATAACAAACACGAAGAAGACAGAGGAATTTCAAAGGGAAATCACTATGCAAATCTCAACAAGATCCTACCTCAATTTGATGTTAACCAAACGAATGCTCAGAACTCGCAAGAATTCTCGTATCTTCTTGAAAACCCTCTTTGTCGAAATTCACTCCTCCAAAACTGTGTGTGGAGAAATGAGCTCTAATTTCTTAATAAAGAGCTTTCTCCTTTAGGGTTTCAGTTTTACAAACATGCAAACCCTTTTTCTTTATCGTTTTAATTTATTTTAATTTTATGTTCAAACTTTTTGCATTTTAATTAAAATAGAATTTATTAAAACTTACTCTCTCTCTCTCTCTCTCTCACATTTAAATCACAAGAGGTCTTTAATAGTATATTGATTAATTTAACTTATAATAATATTTAGAGTTTATTATTAAAATGAAACTCCTATATAATTTATTATTAAATTAAATAAATATAATTACAACAAAATTAGAACTTTAATTAAATCTTTAAAATTTAATTCTTCTATTTAATTAATTCTTCAATTAATTAAATATAATTGAAATTTGATTTTTTCTTTATAAAATTATCGTTAAATTAAATCATTTAATACTCTTTTAAATTTGATCTAATTATAACTAAAAATCACAATAGATCCACAATCTAAATTAGAAAAATCATTTTAAAGATAAAATACTAAATTAAACTCAAGGGTCAAAATCTCGAATTCACATCACTTGACGAATTCAAAAGGGTGAATAACTCAGATACTTGTCCTATTTTCTAGGACAATTGGCCCAAGGTTAGGATTTGGACTCAATAATTATCTCCCCTCTTTACCATTGCGATATTGTGATAGGGCATGCCCATCCTGGAAATTCAGGGAAGTTGATGCCTGATACCTACAATCTGCATAAAAGTCGAGCATGTACATATACATATAAATATAAACTAAATAGGCAATAGTGGGGAGTGGTACATCATGTAGATCCTGACTAGTAGGTGACTACGACTCCCTCCCTCAACCACATCAAAAACATCAAACATAAAGTAAAACATACATGTACACCATACACATGTGAGTATGGAGTAAATAACCATAGAAATTGTATATAAATCATCCATCTAACTATCATCATGGAATAACTAAAATCACTAGATGCAAGCACCATAATCGAAAGAATAATCATGAACACATGAAACAACCAAGTATCAAGTAGCTCATCAAATATATCAAATGAGTATGAAATAACATCCAATCAAAATAGGTAACCAAGTACCACTAATTATAAAACATAAACATAAAATTGGCCTAAAAGAATTTAGCAATACAACATGAAAAGTAAATTAGAGGTAGGCATTACAGCTACAACACTTGTCATGAGCAAACCAACAAGTCTTGGGTGTACTTATTGAGCTACAAGGTTGTGAGGAAGTCTTTGTTGTTGATTAAGTTTAATGCAATGCTTGGTTTGACGAATGTTTTGATTTCATATGTATGTCTTCAAATGACACTAACTTTTCCTTGTTTGAGCTTGATCCCAACATGTTGGATATTCTCGCATAAAACAATATATAACGTGGTAGTCGAGGATTGCTTGTAGAGAGTATGCCTAAGATTTAACCCACTTGTTCCACTATTATTTTGTTGTTTTCTATTGTAGTTATTATGATTACTTTATCATTAGTAAGTCACTTGCTCGGTTAAGATCATTGAATTAACCATATTCTCGTGTTGCTCAAAAGCCTTACACAACTCTATAAAGCCTTGATAATCAACCATTGAATAAGTTTCTAAAAAAGGGTAAAGGAAAGTGTAAGATCTCTAATTCACACCATTCTTCACTGCATCACTCAATTTATACTAATAGAAAAAATGAAAAGAAATGAATAAAGATGATTTAATTCACAATGGCTAAGCACAACCTAAGATATTCATATGAATCCTAACAAGCCATAGGGTTTCTATCCATTCCTTGGTTAGAGCCCTCGAAGAAAGAAAATTACATTTTGGAATTTAAGGCCAATCTCAACCTAGAAAAAATAAATTTATACCATTCAAAAAATAATAACACCAAAAATTGATCCAAAACACACCAGATAAGTCAAAGTTCACAGATCTTGAAATCAACCTCATTTCCAAATTCCAATTGGAATACAACAAAGTATCCCCAAAAAAAAAGAATTTATTGGTGAGATTAATGGAAAGATCTATGAGGATTTGAAGAATTTTTATATTCAACAAATAAATGAAAATTAGTGAGAATTTGAGGCCATTTAGAAATGTGTATAGTGGAGATCATTGAAAGAGCCTATTTTATTTTGTCTCATGTTGAATTAAAGTTTTTCCCTAAATATATGATTGGGGAACATTGTGGGAATGATACAACTAATGCTTATGTGTGGTGTGGTCCCCAACAGAGAGTGTTTTCTATCATTAGTGATGCATAAATTGTAATCGACAAGAGGCAAAGGAAGGTGATGATTGTGAAAATTTTGAATAATAGACCTCTCTTCTTTATTTTAAAGAGTTTCTAATGGGAATCGAATCAAAGATGGATACGAGGTGATATTGTTACATGTACATTTGTATCTATTAATTTGTCCAAGGTTTTTTACCTCTAAAATTTTCATAGCACCCTCAAAAATTTCATGGGTGAGAAGCCCATTACATAATAGCATATCGACTAATTAAGAATTCTAAAAATAGAAATAGAAGACATTTTACTAAAAAATTGAAACAAATGTAAAAGTAATATAGAAAAAAAGGAGAAATTTTATGCTACACACACACACACACATATATAATTGAAATTTTCTACAAATAATAAATGGGTTGAGAGAGAATCTAAAATTAATTTAAACTATTAAAAAAGAAGGAATATGATGAAGAGAGCATCTCTAGACATAATTTTGAGCCTAGAAATAAAATTATGAATGCTAAAGAAATTGACTTGGAACTGCTCATCTATTTTCCATTCCTTGCACACTATACGTAATCCTCATATATCAACACTGCAGATTAGTAATCAACTTATGTTGATGTAAAATTTTAGTCATTGGCATCTTACACCCTTAGATGCAGCTTTTTTTGCAATCTTCCATCCTTTAATGGTATACAAGAGCTCTCTCTCTCTCTATGTGTGTGTGTGTGTGTGTGTGTGTGTGTGTGTGTGTGTGTGAATAGTCAACAAAAGTAATTTTTACTCATGCTTTGTGACACTAAAAAGTTTGGTTCTTTTATACTATAAATTATCTAAATCTTAACCACCAATTATTTACTACTCATGTTAGTATATTCCCTTACATCTATGTTACAATACACATATATCCCACCACAACAACAAACTCTAGAAATATGGTTATATACCACAATATTGTATCTACATAAATATACATGGATGCCAAAATCATGTAATTTCTTGTTATCTATTATCTCATTTAGGAGGCCTTGGGTTCAACTCTACTCAAGCATAATATATAACTTCAACATAGAATAATAATTAATCTTGGCTTCAACCTCTTATATATATATATATATATATATATATATATATATATATATATATATATATATATATATATATATATATATATATATATATATATATATATATATATATATAGATATAATTGAAATTTTCTACAAATAGTAAATGGGTTGAGAGAGAATCTGAAATTAATTTAAACCATTAAAAAGAAGTAATATGATGGAGAGAGCATTTCTAGACATAATTTAGAGTCTAGAAATAAATTTCTAAATGCTAAAGAAATTGACTTGGAACTGCACATCTATTTTCCATTCCTTGCACAATATAAATAATCCTCATATATCAACACTACAGATTAGTGATCACCTTATGTTGATGTAAAATTTTAGTCATTGGCATCTTACACCCTTAGATGCAATTTTTTTTGCAATCTTCCATCCTTTAATGGTATACAAGCTCTCTCTCTCTCTCTCTCTCTCTCTCTCTCTCTCTCTCTCTCTCTCTCTCTCTCTATATATATATATATATATATATATATATATATATATATATATAGACACACACACACACACACATACATATATAGAATAGTCCACAAAAGTAATATTTACTCATGCTTTGTGACATTGAAAAGGTTGGTTCTTTTATATTATTAATTATCTAAATCTTAACCATCAATTATTTATTCCCTTACATCTATGTTACAATACACATATATCCCACCACAACAAAAAACTCTAGAAATATGGTTATATACTGCAATATTGTATCTACATAAGTATACATGGATGCCAAAATCATGTAATTTCTTGTTATCTGCAGTCACCATGCAGTAATGTTCTCTAGAAAAAATGGGCTTCTATTAATAGAAGGAGGTAATTTAGATGAATTGAACACAAAGGATGTCCTTAATGAGATGAGGAAAGGGAGTATCTTGAATTTTTTAAACCATTTTGAGAATATGAGCAAGATCAATTGGTGCAGGAGCACCCAAGGATTGCTTGATCAATCCAAGTTTTTTTTTTTTGTTGTGTACATTTAGGGAATTTTTATTGTGTTTTACATAAGGTCATGTGGACTATGGTAGAAGTACAATAGGGTGTTAATTGAAGAGTCCTAGGACACTTGTAAGTGCAATTATGGGTCAACAAGATGTAAAGGCCCTATATTGCACAAGGATAAGTATGATGTCATCATGAGGTTAGTAGGGTATAGGATGGGTTAGGATGACATTTTTACCTTATTTTATGTCTTTATTTAAGTTTTGTAAGCATTGGAGTTCATTTGGCTAAGTTGGGAAAAACTTGCCAAAAAGATGTAAAAGTTGTATTGTGCAACTTTGCAACTTTGAAAAGTTGCTTGGACAACATTGTCAAAAGTTGCAACTCAATGGAAAATATCTCTAAGGGAAAAAAAACACCCAATCATGCTACAAAAGGCATACCTTGACTAAGATGTACGGTTAGACACCCATTGTACGAACACAAAAGTTTTGACATTGGAGTTTTGAACTAATTTTAAGAAAATTTGTGCATTTTTCGTGACAGTAGTCAGTTAGAGGATTAAAATTGTTACTATAATACCTAGTGTGTGTAGCTTGGATTTTTTCTTGATTATGTGTGGCATTAGATAGGCATTTTGTGTTATTTACTTTCTTTTTGTTCTTGCACTATTGTTGGTTCTATCCAGGCAGTTGGCAAAGATGGGGCTTTAACTCACTTTCCCACCGTCCAATCTGTACGACCTCTTGTAAATAGTGATTAGATTCCATGTATATTAAATATACACAATATTGGGCCCTCAAATGCAAGGATTCCATTTTTAAAGTCTTTCCCTAGGTGAGCCTATGGTGCGTTCGACTAGGGAAGACCAAGGTGCAATCAACATAACTTACAAAGGTGGACAACTAGAGCCATGATTCTACTTGGGGATTGAAGATAGGAATCTTAACAAGATATGGCAAAGAGGTTTTGGTCATGCCAATCCAATTGATATCCTCATACTTTCCTACTTGTAGAACAACTAGTTAGAGCCTTAAAATCCCTAACTTCACTCAAATTGGGTAAGGGTACTATAGGAAAGGTGGTGACCCCAAGACACCAAAAATCCTTCAGAGGTTGTCACATGATCCAAGAATCCTAAGAAATTTTTTGGGTATACTTTGGAAGGATTTGGAGAAAATCCCTATTTTCTCACTATAAGAGACCTAATTGGGGCTAGCAGCCTTTTAGGCCTATTTGTGAAAAATTGGTGAAATTGGATAAGAAGATGAATAAAGTGATACTTCTAACACCCCTAGATGGTTGATTTTTAGTATCTGGTAATACCTCCACACCTCTATAAGGCTTAGTTCAAGATTTTGAGGTTAAGATATTTTATGGTGTTTTAAGGGCTATGGTGAGTGAAGTAAGAATGCATCAAGTTTTGACTTGATTGATGAATCTTTCTTAGTAGTTGGGTTGACTAAAGAGACCAGGGGATCCTTAGACAATTAAGGTCCTATAGGTGACAAGTGGTATGGGAAATACATCCTAAAAGTCTCACAAGAAGACCAATAGTATGAACTAGTTATTAGTTCATCCAAACTCCCTATTAGATTGGTATCAGAGCCTCAAAAGATTAGGCTTATGGATAAATGTTTCAGAATAAGGAATCAGTAGTAGAAACTAAAATGGAAACAAATAAAGAGTTAGCAAAGAAGGTGATCAAGCAAGGGGAAGAAAACATGTTGCTCAAAGATAGATTAACCCAACTAGAGGAAAAGTTGGATCAAGTGGAAGAAACAACCGAGGAAGTGAAAGGCAAGGTGAAGGAAAAAAGAAAGCGGTAGCTATAGAGGATGAAGAACCTACACTTGATCATATTCTTATAGAGGAACCATTCTTGAAGGCATTAAAAGCCTTTAATGGGAAGGCACAAGAGGGAATATCACTATTTAGTGAGAAGATGGAGGCAGATCTAGTCATGGACTAGATAGAAGGGATAGAAAACAATTATGAGTGCAATGGAATCATCGAGGCATAGAAGGTGAGGGTAGCTAAGTCAAGGTTGAGAGGTTTTGCATTGACATGGTGGAAGTCCATCCAGGCAGAGAGAGAAAAGTCAGGCAAGAAACCAATTTCCACTTGGAAGGGAATGGTTCACAAAGTGACAGGGGCATACACGCCAAAGGATTATGAAATCAAATTACATAAGAAGAGACAAATTCTTAGATAGAGGGATCTTGATGTCAATTATCATATCGAGGAATTCCAAAAGCTATGTATGAGATCAAATGTAACTGAAGATGAAAGTCTTAAGGTGGCTAGATACTTGAATGGGTTGAAATGGAGTATACAAGAAGAGATGACTCTTCTCAGTCCTAGGATTGTAGACCAATGTTATCAATTGGCCATCAAGGTTGAAGACAAGAGTAGAAGGAAACATGATCAGACTGCCAAGGGAAGAGGAAGAGGAAGAGATCAAAGAGGTCATAGATGTGGATACCAAGGTAGAGGGACTGAATCAAGGAATCAAGGAGAGTCTAAATCTGCAGAGCATGGGAATGAAACTACTTCTAGAGGAGGCCATGGAAGAGGTAGAGGAGCTCAAGGGGGTTCTAATAGAGGTAGAGGTGCAAGCAGAAGCAACTCATATTTTGCTAGCATGAAGTGTTATAGCTATGGACAGTTGGGTCACCCTACATATAGGTTCTCTGAGAAAGCATCTTCTTCAAATACTAAGAAGAGAGTAACATATTTTCAAGAGGACACATCAAGTGTCAAATCACCAGATATTAACCATATCGAGTTAAAGATGGGATAGAACCTAATTAATAGAAGAGTTATAATCAAGAAACCAATCTAAGAGGAGCCAAAGAAGAGGAGAGCCTTATTCACGATAAGATGTAAAATACTTGGTAAGGTATGTAACGTTATTGTGGATTCAGGCTCCATAGATAACATAATCTTAAAGGAAGTAATAAAGAAGCTTAAGTTGGAGAAGTTACCCCATACCAATCCATACAAGGTGACATGGTTGAATAAGGGGAAAAGTGTACTTGTGAATGAGCAGACATAGGTAGAGTTTTCCATTGGAGGATATAAAGACAAGTTGATTTTTGATGTGTTGCCTATGGATGCATGCCATATCCTATTGGGAAGACCATGGTAATATGACAGAGGAGCCATCTATGATAGAAAGGAGAACACCACTTCTTTCAAGAAGGATGGAAGGACCTTCAAAACACAACCATTGATAGAGGAAGATGAAATAGAGTAAAAAACTCCTAGTGTCCTATTAAGTAGTGGCAAGGAGTTTGTTAGCACTCTTAAACAAGGAGGTGAAGGATATGCTATAACGGTGCAACCTAAATAAGGAGAAAATACTATGCAGGCACCTGGATACCTAAATAAGTATAAGACTTACTTGGGAAGTTCAAGGACATAATCAGTTATGGGGCACCTGCAACATTACCTCCTAAAAGGTCTATTAGTCATCAGGTAGACTTTATCCCAAGGGGCTTCTTTACCAAACAAGGAAGCCTACAAGCTCACCCCATAGCAAAACCAAGAAGTGGCTAGACAAGTGCAGGAGTTGGTAGACCAAGGCTTGATCAAGAAGAGAATCAACCTTTGTGCAGTACTAGTGGTATTGGCATCCAAGAAAGGTGGTAAGTGGAGGCTTTGTACTAATTATAGGGAAATAAATAGGATTGCAATCAAATATAGGTTTCCTATACCTAGGATTAAGGATTTGATGGATTGCATAGGAGGATCTAGGCGTTTCACTAAGTTGGACCTAAAGAGTAGCTACCATCAGATTAGGATCCAAGAAGGAGATGAGTGAAAAACAACATTCAAGACCACTGAAGGGTTGTATGAGTAGAGACTTATGCCATTTGGTCTTACAAATGCCCCTAGCACATTCATGAGACTAATGAATGAAGTGCTTAAGGATTACACTAGAAAGTTTGTGGTAGTATACCTAGATGATATACTCATCTTTAACAAAACAAAGGAGGAACATATGAAAAGCTTGGAGATTGTACTCAAAAGATTGCAGGAAGAGAAATTGTCTATCAACTTAGAAAAGTGTGAATTCCTCAAGCAAGAACTTGTGTATTCAGGACTTGTAGTATCGCAAGGTTCATTGAAGATGTAACCAAGAAAGGTGGAGGCTATCTTGAATTTTTCAACACCAACCATAGAGACAGAGGTAAGGATTTTCCATGGCTTAGCTCAATTCTATAGAAAGTTTATAAGGAATTTTAGTGGTATTTGTGCACCTGTATTAGATACCATCAAGGGTGGATTAAAGACCATGTTCAAATGGACACTTGAAGTAGGGAGAGATTTTAAGAAACTGAAACAAAAAGTGGCTACCCAACCTATCCTCTTATTACCTAGTTTTGATAAATTGTTCACAGTGGAGTGTGATGCAAGTGGGATTGCGGTAGGAGGAGTACTAAGCCAAGAAGAAAGACCTATAGATTTCTTTAGTGAGACACTCAATGAAGCCAAGAAAAAGTATTATGCTTATGACTTAGAGTTATATGCTCTAGTGTAGTCACTTAGGAAGTGGAGACATTATCTCCTACCCAAGGATTTTGTGGTGTTTACAGATAACCAAGCACTTAACTATATCAACACACAAGAAAAGTTGACTAATAGACACTTGAAGTGGATGGAGTATTTGCAAGCTTTCACATTTACTATCAAGCACAAGAAAGGAAAGCTGAACAAGGTGGTAGATGCACTAAATAGGAGGATGTTGACGGCTCAAGAGATACAACTCCAAAGCATTGGCATAGAGAGTTTCAAAGACCTCCATATAGAGATGATGAAGACTTCTTTAAAGCATACAAGGTACGTTCTAACTTCCAAAACCATTTTTTATGAGTCCTAATAGTGCTATATTTTTATTAGTCTTTTCCCTCATATACCTCTCACCTCTTTGTCATTAAAACTCCTTTTTGCAAAATTATTTGTAGTAAAATAAAATATTTAGTACCTCTTTAAATTTGGAAGAATAGTTCTTAAAAGTAAGCATTTGTTTTGTTAATAATATATTTTGTATTCCAAATTGCTGTAGGAACTATATGATGGACAAGAGGGCTCATGGTGAAAGGAAGTTGGGTGATAGAAAACTGTGTTGTTGTTTTTCTTTGTAACTAATGTCACCATTTTGAGGCCATGACTTAAATAGTACAAATTCGCTTTAATTTTATTTATTTTTTGCAGTTTAATAGTAACAGTCAGCAACCAAAATAGAATTATGTAATTTTAGGATTATGACCTACGATCGTACTCATTCAATCCAAACTCTATTTTTGTATTTTTTTGAAGTTATATAAACTCATGCATGATCACAAGCTTAACATTAATATATATGAAACCTCTGTTAAACTATTCTTCTGAGTTTATCATATTAGTAGAGTGGAATTCATGTATTAGTTTGTGTTGATTCATCTTGCCGCATGAACCAAAGGAAGGGCTCCCTCTCAGGAAACTTGGTGAGATCACTTTATTAGGTTGTGTGTATTTTACTTTAAATCTATTGGATAATCTCTTTTACAAATGCATGGTTATAGATTGGTGTTAATATAGTTGGATTCTAGGAATTGAATAGTTTTTTTTATTAGGAGACTTTAGATTTCGTCTTTCTTCACTTAGCTCCAATACATCACTCATGATTCATTATCACTCCCTTGTCGCAATCCTATACTCTATCATAAGTCCATCAACTCTGTTGTGGACTGAACAACTCCCTATCACAAACTCTCACTCTATCTCACAAAATTGCTAAGTTCCTATTGCAATCTCCCATAACATCGTTACCTTCTTGTCACAAATCACTTCATGTCATCATTCATTCCACAATTTGCCCAACTAAATTCTTGATTCTTGTAACATTATTCAACAATATCTTTCAAGGAATATAAGTGTGTTAATTAAGAAAATAAGCACGAATAAGTGTGATTAGTTTGTGAATGATTAAAGCGCGAGTAAAAGTAATAATATTTCCTTAGAATAAAATCCTAATTAGATTAAGGTTATGCTCTTATGTGATGTTTTATTTCATTAAATAAATGTGAAATTTCATTTATAACTATTGGTATGAGGGTTTGATTTGTAAATTCCTACTTTAGATTTTCTCCTTTCCTATAAACTGCATTTCATCTCCACCTAGCTTGTTACCTTCAACCCTTCGGTAAACAACCCCAATATCTTTCACTAGTTTATGAATCTTAGATTGACATTCTTAAGGTATTTTGACTCTTTATGTTCAAAAATAATCCATCAGTCGTTGTCGGGGAGAGATATTAAAGGCATGAAGTCGTAGCAAGTTAAGTTAGGAACATTACACCCTTGAGAAGTCTTGAGCAATTGTCAACCTTACCTTTGGTTTGCACTGTAGTAAATCATTTAGGTGCATGAATAGGCCTAGAGATAGTTAAGGAAGGTTTGTTAAGAAAGAATTAGTAGGTCATTCAAAAATTCAAAAACCACAAAAAGAGAAAAGTCCATTGACCATCGAAACCAAACCAAAAAAATGAAGTTAGTTTTCGACCACCTTCTCAATCCACCTCCCCTACTATACCTTCTAAAATTTTTTGACAATTCAAAAATTTATGAAGCTAGGTGTAGTAAGCCTCCAAATCCACTAGAGCAACCTTTTAAGACATACTACACGCCTTGGGAAACAAGAGTTCTGGAAGGATTCATGGCTAATAATATCATAAATAATACAAGAGGTAACAATGGTAATGCAATTGTTCAAAACAATATGACCTTTGAGTTTCCTATTTAGCCTCCCGAGGATAATGCCCCTATGAAGAATATCCCTCACTCAACACTTCCTATATTTAGAGGGTCAACCTCTGAGGATCCTGATATGTTCCTATTTGAATTTGATGTCCTTTGTAATAGCTATGATTATCAAAGTGATGCACACAAATTATAATTATTCCCAACTACATTGAAAGATGTTGTATTATGATGGTTTATGAACCTTAGGGACATTAAAGCATGGGACCAAATGAAAGATGTTTTTCTAGCAAAATATTAGGAGTATTGTAAGACCAAAGAAGTTTGGGATGAAATATTTTGCATGACTCGATGAGAAGATGAGTCAGTTGAAGATTTCTTAGAGTGCTTTGCCTTTAGCTTACAATACTTAAGACACCTTGATTTAACCACAAACACTATCAAAATGCTCTTTTTAAGAGGGACTCGTGATGAAACCATGCCTTAAATTTGATTGGCAAAGGTGATATTTCTAAATTTTCCTTCGACGATATTTGTGATACGGTCTAATAGATCAGTTTATGGACACTCAAGTAAGTTTTCCACTATGGGTAATGCATCGGGTATCTCCAAGAGAGAAATTGGTAACCTGCTTGAAGACCTTAAAACTGATTTATTAAATCACATGGGCAAGCAAATTGACACTTTGTATACTTGCAAAAAACAAAAAGAAGTTGAAAAGGCCTTGGTAGTATATTGCCCAACTTGTCATAAGAAGCATGGACTAGAGGACTGCCCCTATAATCGAATGCATATAACATCCCTTAAGGAAGCTAGCAAAACTTTGACACTACGACCTTTTCCTGAAGGGATGGTTCCTATGGAGTATACTGAAGAACTAGTTTACTTTATGGATCCATGATGCCAATTCCCACCTAGAGGGTTCTCCAACGAACATTTTTTTGGACCATCTCAGTAATTTTATAACCAAGGTCCATGGTGTGGAGGTTGGCAACAACCTCAACCTTATCCTCAATGGCCCGAAACTTTTCAACTTAGTACTCAACCATGGCATCAAGAATGGAGGTCAGAATCTTTGTATCCACCTCCACAACATTATACACAATCCTATATTCCACAAAAATCCTTTCCTCCATTGCCAATGATAAGTCCCTATCAATAATCTCAATAATATCTTCCTCTAAGACCTCCATCTTCCTCAAATCCACCACAATCACCTAAACCCACATCCATGCCATCTCAACTAAATCCAAATCCTAATAATAAGCCTTCTCAACAGCTTTATAATAATGAGGTGGCCAATTTTCCTACCTATCCTTTAAACACAATTGAGTTGGATGGTGTACAACTAAGATCCAAGAAGGCTCTTAAAGGACCTACTATCACAGAGGTCCATGATGAACCTGAAGAGGAGTTAGAAAAAGAGCCTCCCTTTCCTTATTGATTCATTCCTAAGCCAGAGCCTAAAGAACTAACACATTCAGAGTTTCATATATTTTAAATGAATTACACAATATTAACATCAAAAATTCCTCTTTTTCAAGTTCTTAAGGATATCCTAGTATATAAAATATAATGGTATGCGAGTTATGCACCTAATGATAGAAAAAGAAGGAGGATCCAAAGACTATTCAAGTTATTGGATAATTAGCGAAACCAATGTTGGGGAATGTAATGATTCTAAAATACATTGATCCTGGCAATGTAGTCATACAGTTAAGCACAGGTCAAATTGTTATTCCTAATACACTTGTGGATCTAGGTGTTGTTATAAATGTGATGAATAATGAAACAAAAAACAAAATATCATTGGATGGAATTAGACCTACTCCTATGGTACTTCAAATGGTTGATTGGTCCTTAGTCAAACTAGAGGGGGTTAAAGAAGATGTTCTTTCCATTGATAGTTGGGAATATCAGATAGATTTTACGATATTGCAACCAAAAGCTAAGTTGGGGGTACCCTTTAATTCTAGGGAGACCCTAATTACCCTCTACTAATGCCGACATCAATTGTCAATCAGGTAACATGGTTATCTCCAATGGCAAACAAACAAAACAATTGACACTCTATCCCCTTGCTCAACCTTTGCTAGATACAGAAGTTACTATATGGCTTGACAATGAACTAGAAGATTTTGTGGCAATCCTTACCATCAAATAGGCACAACACCTTGAAGAACCTAATGATGACGAAATTTTGGTGAACTTTTTTTAGAATAGGTATGAGTCTAATGATATCCTAGAAAATATGCTTTTTCCTTCTCATGTGACTGTTGATTATCCTTTTGGAAATTTTCCCTTTGTTGGCAATCCTCGGTATATCCAACACTTCCTCATATTACAATAGCTTTTGCCACATCAATATTTGTATAGTCCATTATTATCTTTAGATAAACGAGAAACATCACCAAAACTCATTCTTAATGCTCCTACACCATCAAAGCCTATGGAAATCTTACCAGGTTGTACTCTCAATATTAATCCACAATTGACACCCTCTTAGGTCAAAGATCTCATAGGTGTGCTCAAAGAACATAAAGATGTGTTTGCATGGGAATATCAAGGTATGTGAGGTATCCACCCAGAAACTTGTACCCACCATATTTACATAGAAGAAGGAAGTCACTCAGTTTGACAACTACAATGAAGACTCAATCCCGCCTTACGCAATGTAGTCAAAGAAGAATTCCAAAAACTCTTGAATGTTGGTTTCATTTATCCTATCTCGGATAGTAGGTGGATATCTCCTTTGGTTGTTATTCTAAAGAAAAATGGTAAGTGGTGTATTTGTGTTAATTATAGAGCTTTAAATAAGGCTACTAAGAAGGATCACTTTCCATTACCCTTTATTGATCAAGTTTTGGATAGTCTTGCAGGGAAATGATTCTTCTTTTTCTTGGATTCAATGGGTACAATCAAGTCTGAATTTCCCCAGAAGATCAGGACAAGACCACCTTCACCTATCTGTGGGGAACCTTCACATACAACATCCTCCCTTTTGGGCTATCCAATGCTCCTGATACATTCCAAAGAGTGGTATTAAGCATTTTTTTATATCTACTTTATGATTGTGTAGAAGTTTATATGGATGATTTCATTGTCCATAGGAATACTTTTGAAGAAGCCAGAGATAATTTCGAGAAAATCCTTAAGAGATGTATCAACACTAACCTATCTTTGAGCCATGAGAAGTGTCATATGTTAATGACCAAAGGAATTAATTATATTAGGTCACTTAATCTCCTCAAAAGGTATCCAAGTTGATCCAAAAATGATTCAAATAATCCAAGATCTCCCTACACCTTTGACCCAAAAAGATGTTTAGAGTTTCCTTGGTCATGTTGGATACTATAGGAGGTTTCTTCAAAACTTCAGTAAGATTTCTTCTGTTGTACTGGTATGTTTCTGGATTCGATTGTGTTAAGATTTTTACCATCAATGTTTCGAATCACACTACGTGATCCATCATCAGGATGCAGAGCAAGAGTGCTTCTCTTGCTCTTCATCCTGATGATGGATCACGTAGTGTGATTCAAAACGTTGATGGTAAAAATCTTAACACAATCGAATCCAGAAACATACCAGTACAATATAATGGATTGTGGAAATTTGTTCTCTTTAATAAGATTTCTTCTCCTTTGTTTTCTCAATTAGTCAAAGATGTTGTCTTCACTTGGATCCTTGAGTGTTAGGAAGCCTTTAAGACTATTAAGAACAAACTTGTGATTATTCATGTTCTTAGAGACCTTAATTGGGAATTACCTTTCCATATTCACAATGATGCTTCTAATTTTTCAATGGGAGCAGTACTTGGAGAAAAGGAAGAAAACCTCTTCTATTAAATTTACTACATTAGCAAGAACTTCACTGGTGCTGAGGTAAACTATACGGTAACTAAAAAAGAATTTTAGTTGTTGTTTATGCTATTAATACATTTTGTACTACATTACTAGTTATACTCAACAATTCAATTTATAATGAATAAACTAGTGTTAAATGGTAGGGTTATTAGATGGTCACCTTTATTAAGAGAATTTGATGTCATTATACTTGATAAGCCTGGTCAAAAAAATGTGGTTGCATATTTCTTGTCCCAGTTACACTAGCTGGATGATGAACCTGTTCCTGTTGATGATATGTTCCCTAATGAACACCTCTTTGAATACATGAAAAACCTACCTATCGGAAGCACGCTTAAACAAGGAAAACATTAGTTGTACATGTTCATATATCAAGATTCAAACAATAAACAACTAAAACTACTTGCATTTTACTAAGCTAAATAACCAATAGATATGAGTCCCATACAACCTCAGAGCAGCTTAATAAGGACACCCGTGTGAACCTTGTTGGTGTGCTCTAGTTGGAGGGATTTGGATGTGCTCTCCCAAACACAATGATTGAATGAATCCCTTCAATGATGAATGCATGAGAATGAGATATGAACCTAAGCTATGTGAGTGAGGAATGCTTCAAGAGGGAGGCTATGGAAGAAGCTATTCTTAAAACATTCTAGGAAATGAAGATGAATACAATAAATTAAACTAGATTATTAATGCAAGAAATGAAATCTAACAACTACCAAAGAGTTAGTAACAATGCATGAAATCACTAAGAGCTCTAGAACTATACTAGCATGATAACAATGCAAATGACGGAGATGGAGAATGCTTGAGACAAGGGCTATATTTATAGGCTTCAGAGAGTTCCTGGGAAGGTGGCATCTATGTGGCATCCACATAGATGCCACAAGGGAGACACATGGGCTAAGGAGACAAGCCATGCAAAGGTCAACATAAGACTTTTTCGTAAAAGAGACGGCTCAAGGTTTGCTCACACATGTGTGAGCAACCTTGGAGAAAGGAAAGGGGGACAAGTGTGTAAGAGTGTAAGAGACCTTTGAATAAATTAATAAAAGGGAGGCTTTCTTAGATCTTGAGTTGCTCACACATGTGTGAGCAAACATTTAGGGACTAAAAGGTGTTTAGGATTAATTAAGTGGGTAGACTTATAAGGATGAGAGTGATGGGTAGTACACTATGTTTTAGGTGGGATTAAGATTCAATTAAATAGGATTTAAATTAATCATAAGATTATAGAATTTAATAAAGTGGAGGGAAATTAAATAAATTGGAATTTAAAAAAAAAGGGATTTATGGAACACTATGCATTAAATAAATTTAACACATTAGAGGGGATGCATTTAAATTAAATTTAAATACTTTAGGAAAGTGAACTTATTTAATTAAATAAGTAGAGGAACATGACAAATATAATTAATTATAATGTCAAGGGAGATATTAAATCAATTAATATAGTGTATATGATAATTTTAAGTGTTTACACTCTTTTCCATTTCCACCAAGAGTCCATGGTATGTTGACATCGCCAACTATTTGGTTACATGCAAGTTTTTTCCACGCTTCTCTCCTAAAGAACATCGAAAGTTGGTCGGCCCTAGTGAACAATACACTTGGATCAATGGTCCCCTCTTATGTACCAACATTGATAGCATCATGCACTGATGTATTCTTGAAGAGGCTATCTTGATATTCTCTACACCTACCATACCAAACCTTGTGGAGGATACTTTGTTGCTCAACAGACTGCTCAAAAGATTCTTACTACAGGGTATTACTAGCCTATGCTCCATGAGGATTGTAAGCATTATGTTCATCATTGCAATCAGTGTCAACGAATGGGTTGTCCTACCTGATTTAATGAAATGCCACTCCATCCTCAATTCTCTATTGGACCTTTTGAGAAGTGGGGTCTCAATTTTGTAGGAACTATCAACCCAGCTTCTAACACAAGGAATACATTATTGTTTATATAGATGTTGCAGGAACATTCACAAAGTATGATGCTATAGGAAGGAACTTACAACTTCTACTTGCAATACTAAAAATGCTTGGAAATAAATCTATACTATCCTAATCTAGTCCACCTCCCAAGTGGGCCCCCTTGGTTGGCTTCAACTAAACTACTAACATAGGATAGAAGTCAAAAACTATTTCATTACATTTCAGAAATTTATTACATAGAAACAACACATAGAACTATAAAAACAACTCATTGCAAAAGTTAACAGTCTGTTCTCATAAACTTTCTCCTTCTAACTAAACTAACACACTTGGTTCAATCCCTATAAATAGGAGATCAATGCTTATTTCAAAATAGAAAAGTAAATAACCTAGCTATAAACCAGCATGAGAGAGAATAAAAATAACAATTCAAGGCAAGAAGCAGAGATAACGGCTAAAGGCAGGAATAATAAAGTTTAAACAACTGCTTGCCATAATAATAATAAATGCAGAGAATGCAGTAAATCTTCATAGCTCCTCCATACTCGTTGTTATGTCCTTTGGTACTGTTATGACTTTTCTCCACCGTGGCTACACCTCAACATTCTTTTCTCCTTGAATGCTATTGGCTGTCTTCAACATTCATCTTTGAATTCTTCCAATCATCTTCAGCTTCATTGCTAACAGGTTAATTATGAAGTTGAGCCAATTGCAAATAAGCATTTTCAAATTAAATTCAAATATAAGAACACACATTTTGATAATTATATAAAATATTGCATCATATATATATGATATTAGCAAAAGATGACATGCTATCTACCCATAGGTTAAGCATTGGTTTAAGTAAACATAAGTTCATAAATGTCTTGATGAAAATGAAATAGAGTATTAACAAAGTGTTTAAAAACTATCATAAAATAGAGGCAATAATTAGCCTCATCATCTACCCCCTGGTAAACTGATGCTTGTCCTCAAGCATGGAATTTCCTAGTCAATTACCTAAATTCTCCCACTTCTGCCCTTCCTTTCCTGCTGCTCTTGAAGGTATAATAGAATCCTAGTGTTCTTTCCCAAACCTCTCTTCTGTTGACCTCCTACAGCTTGTCAAGTCTATTAGCATTAATGTCATATAAAGGCCACATGAGCATTGGAGGTTGCATATTGAGTGGGCACCATAATTTGGGTCTAGCCTATTTTCCTAACTCTAGATACTTTGGAGCTTGGTGAAGGGTAGCTTCTAGGTTGATGGGACTATGTGGCTCTGACCTTTTAAGTGACTTAGGTAATCTAGCCCATCTACTTCTAGCACCAACCATGGCTCTCTGGAAAGTAAAGTAGGGCAAGTTCTCATAATTGACATAGGCCTTGGTTCTGGTAGCGAAGATTCTATCCCTTAATCCCTTGTTCTTATCCTCATAAGTTAACCTAAACTAGTCCCTAAGAACTTCTTCTGGTTTACTGCTCTCGACTCTTAATGGCAGGGGTTCTGTCCTTTCCTCGTCTCTATAATTATTCAGTTTCCTATCGTAGTTTGCTTCATTAGACATCCAGGACATCAAAGCTATTAAATGTATATCCCCTACATAGAATAAAGGGTTCCATTGGGTTTCTGAAGGGATAACAAAATTATGCACATATAATTCACAGAGAAAATTTTGCTGCCAGGCTGGTAGAGTCTGATATAAACCATAAAATTCCTAGGCTGATTGAAATTTTGCATTTATATTCTTAAGGGTTAGCATGAGTTGGAATAAGAGAATTTTTTATTTTAAATAGAGAGCATAAATTCGTGGCGGCGGTCTACAGGTAAGTGCTTGATCAACCAATTTGAGGGCATGATCCATCCTTTATTTTTCATTCGCCAATTGCTCTTTCAAATCTATAATTTTTGCACTCAAACACTATGTCTTTCTTCATTCTTTTCCTCTCCTCTTCCCATAAGGCCTTAGAAAACATATGTTGTCCAAACAACTGGAAAATGAGTTTATGCAAGGTAATGGAACCACTATCTTCTTTATGATTTCTTTTCCTCTTTCTCAGTTCCCTCCATAATTGTTCTACAAAATTAGTAAACCATGTTGATTTATAGGGAACTAGGGCAGTGTTTGGATAAAATTTCTCAGGAATTGTTTCATCCCTACAGCTTGAAGTACCTGGTTGGCCTACTAGGGTATCATTTGGATTTTCATTAACTTCAACCCTACATTCCTCATTAGGGTTTTTAGGAATGTTTTCAGTTTTAGGGTGAGGAGGACAGTAATCAGGAATAATCTGTACAGGGGATTCTTTAGTAGATGGCTTGGATGAGGGGGATTCTTTGGAAATTTGTCCTCTCAATTCTAGGACTTCTTATAGGGGTTTCTTCTAGTATCACAACCTTTTTCCTACCTTTTCCTTTATGTGTCTCTGTTACAAGAGTAACTACTGCAGGACCCTTCTTAGTTCTCTTTTGCCTCACGACTGTAGGGTTTGGCTCTTCTTTTACTAGAACAAGGATTTCTTCTTCCAATTTTTGTTTTCTCTTTGCTCGGCTAGAGGTAGGTTTCTGGGTTTCAATGCACATTTTCTTGTACATTATCTTGCACATTTTTGGCTTGAGTGCTTTGCTTAGTAGGTTCATTAGTGGGAACTACATTCTCCTCGCTAGGTTGTTCATGAAGGGCAACCTGGGGTTGTAAGCTTTTAGCTTGGAAAAATTCCACCCATGACAAGGGAGAAACATCCCTAAGTGACATTTCTATGAGTAATTTAATTAGGGCATGATGGGTGATGGAATTGTCTTTTCCTTTTTTTCTTTCGCACTAATACACAACATATTATATAAGAAATTGGGAACATCAACTGGATGATTATGCCTTATACAACTGAGCAATTTAAAATGATGTGCATGTAAATATGAAATTCTTCCTTCACATGTGAGGTACCTAATAATGTACATGGCTAGCTCATTGTATGGTGGCAGAAGAGACATTCTTTTACAACCTTGCTTGGTAATATCCATTTGAGGGTCAGTTGGTATGACAAATTGAGTGCTAGTTGATCTTGCATCATGAGTGTTGGGATAATGTTTTCCTATCATCGATAATCTAGTTACTTCTACTATACGTTCCTCTATAGCAACCACCGTTAAGCCTCATATAGAAGCTTCCCCTTCATCAAACGTCCTTATAAATTCTATGGCTGCTTCTTCATCATATGTAGAAAAAGTACCCTAACTAGTTGTACGCATTAAATCTCCTCACAGCCTCTACATCTAAGAGCAAAATGGTATGCTCCACTAGTTCTCGCCTCTACAATTGTCCTTCCATTCTGCTTTAACACTTTCACTGTCTACACTACTGCTTGCACTATTTCCCCCTTACAAATTCAAGCTTCTTTTGTTGTTTTACAGACCATTTTCATATTTCACTTAACATGTAATTAATGTCATAATGATTCATTATGAGCAATAATATGGCTCTAATGAGAGTAAATCATGGAAGTGTGTGAAAATTATCCGAAAACAGGACTCAAATCACTTAAAATTTAAACACAAGTCACATCATAGCTTGACAATAAAATCATTCAAAAATAAGGGGTACAACACCTAGACACTTGTGTACTTAAGGAAATATGAAGATTTGGAAAAATCTTTACAAATAAATGCAATCATTGGGTTTTAGTAACCTTTCTTACCCCCTACGAAATATGGACAAGTGTCCACACTTGTCAAACCTAGTACGGGGTATGGAACTGGCATAACACCACCATAATATAAAGAATGTAGTATTAAATATAATTAATGAAATATGTGGACTATAAATGAATTATAATTTGAAAACCTTATACTTTTTAATTGATCATTGCACATACCAAAGGGTGGCAAAAGTTACATCAGCAATGACAACATCCGTCAGCAAACTCGCAGGGTTTATTGAAAGCATTAGAAAATGATGACGTGGAAAGAGGGTGGGTGGAAGGTAAAGAAATGAGATGAGGTGGATAGGTGGGAGGTAAAGAAATGAGATGGAATGAGAAAGTGAATGGAGAAATTTGGAACTTTATGTGGGCATAAAGTTTTTATTATAAGAATGTACAAATAAATTAGTGTTGAAGAACAGCAGGCAGAAGATTGACACCTTCAACTGTAGGAAGAGTTACTTGGTTTGTATTTGCATTTGGCTACTAGAACTGCTGCAGGAAGTCCTCTTTTGTTTGGGGCCATTTATATAACTTGAGTCTGTGACCATTGACTAATAATTTGAAAGGCACTCGATCAATGGTAATTAATTAAACAACTACATTATCAAATACATGACTAATTTCATATGGACCCAGCCATCTTGTTTGCAGCTTGCCTGACATATCTTTAAATCTGGAATCATATAGTAGTGTCCAGTCACCAACTTGAAATTGTTTACTGATAATATGGGAGTCCTACCACTATTTTCTTTGTTTCTATATAATTTCAGTACATTCCAAAACAACTTTGTGCATTTCATCCAATAAGTTAAGATGCAGAAGACGTTCTCTTTGTGCTACAAGAAGTTCAATGTCTAACTCCAGTGCAGTTCTCAAATTTTTACATTCAAATTCAATCAGGAGCATTGCTAATTTCCCATATAGGAGCTCAAATGGTGTGAATCTTGTAGTAGTTTTTCATGTTGTTTTGTAGGCCCAAACAACTTCTTGTAATATGTTGGTCTAATCCCTATGGTGTAGATGAACTATTTTTGTTAGGATGTTCTCCAGCTTATGATTTGTGACCTCTGCTTGTCCATTAGGTTGAGGGTGATAAGGACTTGATTTCTAGTGCCTGATGTTATATTGTTTCATCAGTTTTGAGATCATATTAGAGATAAATTGTGCACCTTGGTCAGTGACTAGCTCTTTGGGTACACCCTAGCGAGTAAAAATTTCTTCATACATAAATTCTGCAACTTTTTCATCACGAGCATGCTTCATGGCTTTGACTTTAACCCATTTTGTTAGGTAATCAATGCACACAAGGATATAGGATTTCCCATTGGATGGAGGATCAATTGGACCAATGAAGTCCATGCCCCATTTGTCAAATGGTGTTAATGCCATCTGTGGGTTAAGAGCCATTTCATCTATTCTTGTTGGTCTGCCCATTCTTTGACACTTATTACACTTCTATGTATAGTTGGCCACATCTTTGTGAAGTGTAGGCCAATAATAACTAGTTGTCAATGTCAAAAAATGAAATAGGTCATGATCAAGGACAAAGATCCTTAATACAAACCATAATTTTCATGTATGATTGAATATCACATAATAGATAGATACTGCTTGACCAAGGAAAAGTGGATCTCAGAAAGACATAAAGGAAAGAGATGGCATCCTTGCCCCCCAAGCATAGGAATAGAGATGGAAGGGGACCTATTATATTGCTCGAAACACTATACAAGACAATGAGCCCCCAAATATTAGGCTAACATTGTTTGCAAAATGTAGAGCTCCATAATAGGAACATAAATGTTATTTAGAGAAAATAGGATTGAAATACAACTCATTATCAATGAGCTACCTAATCTTATAATGTAAAGCTTGACATTCATTAGTAGAGTGATCATGAAATCTATGATAAAAAAAAAAAAGGAAGAGTCTTCAAGTGTGGAGTACATTTCTTTTTGCGTTTAGGTCTAGTAATCATCTTAGAATAAAGGAGTTTAGGCAAAAGAACTTCTTGGTCAAAATCCTTCATAGTTTCATCATGTTGTGTAGTGTTATTTGAGATGTTGTTAACATTGATTTTTTGTTGAGTATTAAATCCCAATCCATAAGAATGATGATGCCCCCCATTTTGTAAGGGCATTTGAATTCCTTGTTTATACTTACCACATGCTTGACCATTGAATCCTTTTTTAACTAGGAGATGATAACCAGGACCATAATGATAAGTCATAGCATAAGGAGTCCATGGAACTTCATTAGTCACTATGTCATCATTAGTAGGTTTGACAATTTCATTGTGAATAGAAGCAATGACAAAGTTGTTACGAAGAACTTTAGAAGTAAAAAATCATTGTTCCAACTCTCTTTATGGATTCATAAAATCAAGATCAAAAACCTTATACTCTCCAATAAAGGTAGGATTAAAATCCAATGTTCCCAAATCATCACTAGGAAGAGAATTAGAGGAAGAATGATTACTATTAAAAATAACATTAATGTGGTTTTGAATATTTAGACAAGGATTTGGTGCATCATCTGCATGAAGTGTATACATCATGTTGTTATGTATAAAGTTGATTTTACAGTGAAGACTGGAAGGGATAGCATGCATCTCATGCAACCAAGGTCTACCCAAAAGAAGGTTACAATTGAGAGGTCTAGGCATAAAATGAATAGGTGTACTTAGGATGATTGGACCTAATTTGATAGGTAAGGCAATGATTCCCAAAGTGTTCTTAGCAATGTTATCAAAGCCACGTATAGGAACATTACTAGGTTGAATAGTTAAAAGATCGGCTTGAATTGATTTGAGCATGTCCATGTTACAAACATTAAGCCCAGATCCATTATTAATCAAGGTCCTACGAATGATACTTTTATAGATAGTAATGACCACCATAAGAGCATCATATTTATTTTGAACTTCTTTAGAAGGTAAATCCTTTTGAGTAAATACAATGTTAGGAGCACTTGGGGTAGTATGCATCCATTGTAAGAAGTTATTGATGTTCTCTTGATTAGGAGGTGGAGTGGGAAAATTTTCTAGAGCTTTTTGCAAGGCTTCATAGTAGGTAGGTGAAGTTTGAAGAAGCTCCCATAAAGAAATCTTGGCAGGGGTATTTTGTAATTGGTTTATCAAATCATACTCCTTGCTAGGAAGACAGGGTGGCAAAGAAGTAGAAACCACAGGATTAGGTTGAAGGTTACTCCTTGTATGATATGTGTGGGCTATAGAACCTTGGTTACTGAAAGATTCTAAAGACTCCATAGATTTACTAATAGTAATGTGAGGACAACCTTTGATAGTCAACAAAGGTTCTAAATAAACCATGTTCGTCATCTCAACACTAAAAAAAAATTCATAAGAAGGAAGAAAAGAAGACATCATAGGAGAAGATGGCGTAGAATCTTGATTCTCCATAAGATCATCACTAAGAGCATTAAGGGAATTCATATCATTATCTGCTAATGCCTCATCACTAGAAGGAATCCCAAATGAAGATAAAGCATTTATAATGTCTTCATAAGTGGAGTGTGTTTTAGAAAAAGAGTTATCATCATGTATGAATATGTCATCCAGTGGTAAGAGCATTAAGGGAATTCATATCATTCTTTGCTAACGCCTCATCACTAGAAGGAGTCCCAAATGAAGGTAAAGCACTTATAATGTCCTCATAAGGGGAGTGTTTTAGAAAAAGAGTAATCATCATGTATGAATATGTCATCCATTAATAAATCACCCTCTTCTATCAAAGCTTCTTCATGAGGAGGGGATAAATCAATGTCTTTATCCACGAGATCATCCACAATGGTTTCATGAGGAAGAAAGTAATCAACATCCAAATCCAAAGGTTCATCCCAAATAGGAGGATTATCATCCCTATCAATAAAGCACTAAAGATTGATACCTAGAGGGAGAAGAAGGTAAATTATATTCTAAAGTAGGCTTATAGAAAGGACATATATTAGGAGAAGAAACAATCCTCAACTCATCTCCATAAAGAGAAATATGATGGAGAGATAGATTAAGATCATCTTCTTTCCCTAATATATCCTTATAAGGTAATTCAAAAGAGGACAAAGTAGCATCACACACACTAAACAAAGTCTTTCTGGATGTAACACCATGCAATAGTAAGGTAAGAGAAGGATGTTGTGTAATCCCAAAAGCTATAGAAGAATATTTGGAAAACATTTGAAACAACTTGTGCAACATGATAACGAATAAAGAAATGGATAGAAAATAGATCTAGATGCATTCAAATGAAATTTATAAGCATGAAAAGGACATCAAACATCATAAACACAATAGTGCATCTAATTGCACAAAGCATAAAAAATGTAAATGTTTTTGTATTTTTGAAGAAATTTTGCAATTTTTTTGTACTTTTGAAAAATGCAAGAGCATAAAATAAATCTACTTTTGTGTGCATGTAAGATCTAACATAAAATGAAAATCTAACACCAAAAAGAAAGAGTTGTCTATCAGAGGTTCACCAACATATAAGATGAAGTGAACACACAAGATAATATGAAGGGATATATAACACCAAAAACACAATAGGGCATCTAATTCCGTAAAAGAGAGGGGTAAGCTTGTTGGGTTCACCAAAATATAATATGAAGGTGAACACACAAGATAATATAAAGAGAAATCTAACACCAAAAATATAATAGGGCATCTAATTCCACAAGAGAGAGAGAGTGAGCTTGTTAGGTTCACCAAAATGTAATTTGAAGGTGAACACACAAGATAATATGAAGAGAAATCTAACACCAAACACACAATAGGGCATGTAATTCCACAAAAGAGAGAGGGTAAGCTTGTTGGGTTCACCAAAATGTAATATGAAAAATATGGATGAATAGGGTTTGGAATAATGCACATGAAAGAGACCCTAAACCAATATTCTACACACACACACACACACACACACACACACACACACACACACACACACACACACACACACACACACACACACACTCACACTCACACACACACACACACACACACACACACACACACAAAATCTTATGGTATGGGATGTAAATATAGGAGACTAATATTGAAATGAAGAAATAAAGTTACTTACCTCTGAAAAAGAATCGGTTGAAAACCTTATCAGACAATCTCAAAAATTGTTGATTCCTGTAATCCAAAACCAAAACCATGAGATCTACAAAACCTATAAATATTTTTTCTTTTATGAGCCAAGTCAACCTTGACCCAAAAATTTGACCTTGACTTGCACTGCTCTAGCGAAAATTTTGTTTGCGGATCCTAAAAGTTTTTCGTAAAGGGTACTCAAATCTGCACTGATATTCATTGTCCTGTACCCGTACCTACAAGAAAAATGGTTTTTTTGTTTGGATGGGGGGTTTGCCTTGGTCAAACCCTGGCTTGGAATTAACCTTGAAATGTAATTGAAATTGCAATAGGTATAAATAAAGTAAATGGAACTATTCACCTTGCTTATGTTGAAATGCTTGTGGAGGATTCAAATCCTTGAATCCACAAGTATGGATGCTCCAAATGAATGTAGGATGAATGGAAGATCTCTCAAATCGATGGCATTAGATCTTCAACACCAATCTTGAATGGATCTTAGCACAGGAAGAGGTGTGGGTGAATGTGAATGGAGAAATCTTCAACAAGAGGACTCCATAGAGATTGAATCATTTAATGGCTAACAATGGATCTCCTTGATTAATTAAATCTTGAATGCTTGAATGCCTACTCATGAAAGTGGCTTCTTGATAATGGATCATCTAATATCATAATGTGTGTTAGAGAAAATGAGAGGAGGCTTCTTTATATAGTGATCTAGGGCACAAACTTCTAGAGAGGCTAACATATGATAAATAAATTCCCATTGGGCCCTTATCCCTAGAAATGGACCTAGATTAAATTCTATTTAAGAGTTTACCATTTTGGAGACTAAATTAGTTGATCCAGAAGTAGGAAAGCAATTCTTTATGAAACCTGACATCCATAAATCATGGAACCTTGAAATTTGGACCTTGGGTCAGGATTGAGGTTGACCTTGACCCTGAGGTCACACATCTTAGGATCTCGGTCCAGAATGCTAGAAAAATGCAAAAAGAAAGTGGAAATGGGGGCAAAATCAAAGGAAAAAGCTAGATCTAAGATAAAGAACCATTCAAGGCACTTGACATGACCCCAAATCACCTACTGGGAGGGCTAAATGTTCTTATCATGGAAGTGCTTCCATTTTAAGATAATATAAATCCATATTAATGTCAACCAATTATTAAGAGTAAGATCAAAAGAGTTGACTCAGAGAATGAACAAAGATTGTCCTGATGCTCATCTATTTCAAATAATCATCCTATGCACCCTCATGGTACGAGTATATTGGTAAATATTTGTCTATTTCCACATTCCCTATGGAGATGCCACCAAGAGAATGTAGGAAGTTGGTATTGAAAAGTAAAACATTCCAACTCATTGGATGACTACTGTATAAAATGGTGCCTCACCATGTACTATGTAGGTGCATCGTAGAGGATGAAATGTCAAGCATACTAAGGGAGTCCTACAAAGGGATTGCATGAGGACACGTGGGGTCTAATGCTACTATACAAAAGGTTCTGGTAGTAGTACTATGGTGGCTAATACTATATACTAACACCTAAGAGAGGTTTCTTGGATGTGATACTTGCCAAATGGTGGGAAAGCCATTGAAGATAGATTTCATGCCATTATTTCCTTCATAACCCTATGAGTTGTTTGAAAGATGGGCCGAGAAATTTGTAGGACCTCTCAAGGTAACTGTTGCATGATTATGTAGGTAAATCATGGTAGCCACCAAGTACTTAACAAAATGGGAAGAGGCCAAGGAACTTTCTGATAACACTGCAGTCAACATAACTTGCTTTTTCTCTAAGAAAATCATCGTGTGATTTGTTTTACTCATGTCCATCACTAGTAATTTAGGAGTCCATTTTCTAAACCACATAATTAAGATCATGACAACTTAATTCCGGATATTGTACAACTTTTCAAGCCTATACTGCCCTTGAGAAAATGGGCAAGACAAATCAAAAAATAAAGTATTGGCGTCAGTCTTGTACAAGATGTGCAGAGTGGAACAAGGAGATTGGGAAGAAAGACTCCCAATAGTACTCTAGGAATAATAAACCACCTATAAGTCAATTATAGGACATACAACCTTTCAAATCATATATGAGAAAGAGGCACTCGTGCATAAAAAGTTCATCATATCAACTCTGAGGGTAGTAGTAGAGAACCAATGTGGAGGTACAAAAAGTTTGAAAGCGTGATTATTCAATTTGGTAAAATTGGATGAAAGAAAAATGACAACACAATGGGATACCCAAGTGGATCAATGAGGGAGAAAATTATGGCATGAAAAATATCTCCAACAAATGAACTTCCAAAGCATCCAACTAATTTTTTAGTATAACAACCACAATAAAATCAAGCCCAGTAAGTTCCAAATCTATTGGCTCGAACCCTATAAAGTGAGAGAAGTGGGAAATAATGGGGTTGTAAAGCTTATAATTCTTGAGAATAAACCTATCAAGGAACTAGTAAATGGGTCCAAACTAAATATTTATAAGCAGAGGAAAGTGCACACTACAAAAATCAACATGTTGGGATATGCAACCAAAGGTGATTAGACAATTGGTCAGGAAAAGGAGATTGGTGAGGGTTCAATATTAAGTAAAGAACAATACACGCTAGGCCTGGATCAGACCAAGCCCATGATGGATTCTAAGGATCAATTAACAAGAAAGTACATGGAGGTTAACACAGTAACTAGGTTGCATAAGCACCTCACAAATGCATTTTTCCTACTTCTAGCTCTTTATGTGAGAATAAATGGGTATTGGAGATAGCAAGCACCCTATGAGGGGACAATAGAAGACTTTATTACTTACAAAATGGATGAAGAATCTAAGGAATAATGAAAAAGGAGTAAGTAACCAAGGGTAAGGTCGTGGAAGAAAACTTAGAGGAAGAAATTGATTTAGAGGAGTATGGTGCCACTTTGGGACCATGTCTATAAATGTCGGTGAAAATAGATGACTTGTATAACTCAGAAGGAGATAGCTATATAGATCAACTACTTAAGAAGTGCACCAAGGGACAATAGGAAGTTCCAAACCAATATAAGCCAATTGTATAATGGTGAGTGATACCAAATGCAGTGGAACTACCGATGATGAATAGAGGAGAAGTGGTATGGTACCAAAACTACAGAGATAAATACATAGATAAAAATTATAAAGACATGAGACTTACCCTCCTATTGGACAATATGTTAAGCTCAAAATGCCTTAGAACATGTTGAAAAAAAATGGTATAAGACACCCTCAGACACCTACATGTGGAAATATGCCTCGGAGGTGAATTTCTGATGCAACCAAGAAAAAGGTGTAAAAATGAGGCAAAATAAAGACAAGAAGTAACCCACAAAGAGCCCAAGATTTGGATCACCAGATAAGATGACTATGAGAGTAAATAAAAAGTACCTTAGAATTTTAGAGGTAAGTACCAAAAGATCAAACTAGAATGCCAAGGACCACAAAAATAAGGGGAATTAAAATGTATGAGGACTCTTTTTTGGAGAAAAAAAAAAGAGAATGGAGGTTAGAAATATGGTAGTAAAAGGGAAAAGGAGTAGGAAAAATAAGAAAAGAAATTTTTTATTATCAAAATACTTATACTAAAATGAGTTATAAAAGAAATAATAAGAAAAAAAGGAAAGTGGAAGAGAACAAAAAATTAAAAGGAGATTAATGCATTAGTTTCCCAAATAAAAAGAAAATATTTTATTAAAATGCTAAAACCAAAAAGATAAAGTAAAATATCATCTATGGTAGTGAGTGAATTTCGTTTTGTAAAATAAAAAACCAAGCTACAGGAAATACAAATAAGGTGGATGAGTTGGAAGGAAGTTGCACATGAAGGGAGTAGGACAATAATCAATTTGTACATTGTATGATTAGCATCAGAGATGGAAGCCTATGATGTGAGAGTGATATGGATAGCTATACAAGTTGCATGAGTGACATGTATAATTGTATGCACATTGACATCAACTGTATGGATGATAAGGAGTTGCAAGATTCATTAAATTTAGAAAAGGAGAATTGTACACATCGTATGTTTAGAAGTAGAAGTTGGATTGTAGGTCATTTGAACTGTATGACATTAGAGTGGAACATATCAATCCAAACATCCAATCATGTAGGACATATGAGATACATGACATCTATATGTGCAACATCATATATGGAATTTTAAGCATAAAAAATGTGGAAGAAATCACACTATATCACAAAACACATCAAATATATAATTCATATGACACCAAAGGAAGACAACGCTTGAATTTTCTTAGCATTTAGGGCATATGGATGTGTACACCATACATAGCAAGAAAATAGAACACACCGTACAAAGTGCACTAGAGGGAATTGACACTATACACATTTATTGAATTGTTGTTTGTATGCTTGCATTACAAACTCAAGGGGTACTCCATCTATACATGAAGAGTGTTGTCTATTTTATTGATTCTTCAATAACAACAAGGGATTGTACATAGAAGGATATAAATTTAAAAAAATGGTGAAGGGGAGCTATGAAAATCCTAAAAATAGTAGTTACAATATCTAATATAAAGTTAGGACCATGGAAGATTACAAAAGAGAATCTCATATTTGAGAGTGTTACATGAAGCAAGTGTCAAGTCTGGTGGGAGAGAACTCAAGAAAATCACCCTTTGAAGGATTTGTTGCTAAAAAATGAGGCAGATAAATTTAATTTTTTTGCTCAATTCTAGCCTTAGAGATTTTAAGTCAATATTACACACCATGGTTCATGAGTATAAAAAAATTATACACAAGTCCACAATAAGACACTTCAATATGACAACGATAGTATATTACTTGACCAAAGAGTTTAACATGATCTTTGTTGTGCCAAAAAAAATGACACTTGGAAACCAAACCATCCTCCAAGTTGTCTGTAAAGGACAAAAAATTATTGATAAAATGTATATACAGACATGACCTCACAAAGAAATAATGGGACAATTTGTGCAGTGATAGTAATAGTAGAGGAGTGAAGAAGCTTTTCATAACTCCTATAGAGGGATGATGCATAGTTAACTTGCTGAAAAGAAAGCTTATAGAAGGGAGAAGAACATTTAATATTGCTACATGGATGCTAAAGTTAATGAATAATTTCAATAACTGTAGGGTTTATAATTAAGGACAATTCTTGTCTGACTGTATAAATAATTCCTACAATTGAAGAACAAGACATTTTATATGTCGCACCACAAGTAGCTCCAAAGCATTGACCCACTTTTGTCTGTATTGGTCAAGTTGAACCATATTGATTCACTATGAACTACTAGCTCCATCTAAATACCTTCATGGTAGGAAAATTTAAATCATTCAAAAGGAGGTTTAGTCAGGAGGTGAAAAAAATCATGAAGGATGGAGAAGATGAAGGAAGCTAAGAGGAGGATGAATAAGAAGAACTAACCAAACATACACTTTCCTCTTCCCAAAGTAATAGTAAGGAGGAGGAGGGGCTTTACATGATACCAAACTACACTAGGGTATAATAGAAGGCCCAAGGGGTGATGTAGGGAATGAAGTAGGGGAGACATCCAAGGAAATGGAGTTCATACATGTACATGAGGGGACCCTACCAAGGATAGTGGAAAAGACTATATTTGAGATGCTAGATGTCATTGGGTATGAGAGTGCACCGTAGAAGGAGGTAGTGTCAAGAAATCCACACAAAAAAGAGAGACAACAATCCATAGAGGAGAGATAATAGCACTCGAAGGGATGATAGTCTACAGAGGGGAGATGACAACCCACAAAGGGGAGATGAAAATCCATGGTGGTGAAATGATAGTCCAAGGTGGCAATGACAGTATGGAGAGATGATACAAAAAAGAGAGTGATAGTAGCAAAGGAATGGGTGGTACCTATATCATCTTAAATTGGACACACTCTAATTTAATGAAGGCTTAGCATCTCTTTAATGCAATATAATCAATCTCCTTATGCCTTTCATCCTTTCTTCCCTTTTCTGTTCAATCTCATAGGTGGAATTGGGGTATTTAGGAGTTAAGCTTGAGGTAGGATCTATCCTCATAGGTCCTTCCTTTCATCCATCTATCCACTTCAAATCTAGTCTTCACATTGAAAAGGGATTTCCTTGGAATCTAGAGTAGATTTCTAGATTTTTGGGACCTATTTTGGAGTCCCGACATAGTACCAAGGGTTTGTGCACTTGATCATTAGGGGTATAGTGTGCCCCTAACTAGCCAATCAAGGGTGCAATGTGCCCTTGATGAGGCACTATATTGGGTCTCCTCCTTGGGTCCCATGTTCTGGAACATTCAAAGTGATAATTTCTAGGTGGGTCAGCCTACGAGAGTTAGTAAATTTTGAGCTCTATACACACCCTTCCATTTCTTTATTTTCACATCATCAATTCATATGCATAAACACTCTAGCACTCAAGTTCTCAAGTATCCAAGTTTCAAGTCTTCAAGCATTCATCCATTGAAGATCAATGATTCAAGAATTCAAGCAATTGAATGATTTTATCTAGAAAGATCTTCTTCAAGATCCTTTATTGCATCTTCTACATCCATTAATCTTCATCTTCTTGGTTCAAATTCATTGGTGAAGTAAGCATGTTGTATTTGATTCAATAGATTTGAATTTTGTAAGGTGAATACGTACATTTTCTTTACATTCATGTTAATATAATCATTTCAATTCAAGGTTAATTCCTAAATGGGGGTTTGACCAAGGAAAACCCCCCATCAAAAAACCCTTTTTTTTATCATAGGTTACAAATATCGAATTGACAAATAGGTTGCAGATTTGAGTACCCTTTTTGGCCTTCTTTAGAACTACAAGATCGTAATTAATATTGTATACTATCATCAGGAGCACATTTCACCCTTGATGTTCCTATTTCACCCTCGATGATCTCACTTCACCCCTAAAGATCTCGTTCACCCATGAAAATTTGCCAAAAGATTTATGGATTTTGTCTATTTAACAATTTTAGGCTTAGATCTAATGGTTTCTATTCATTTTGATAAGAAGAACAAGCATAAAATAGATTCTAAAGGTGTGTTATTTATCCTCTTTATCTTTTCAACATAATTACATACATCTAGATCTAGCTTCCTACATTCATCTAGGATTTCAAGGATTTTGATACCTTTCTTATATTCTTCTTAGACCTAGTTTGCATTTGTGCTCCTTTCTTATTTCATTAAACTAATATCTCTAGATTTGGTTCTTTAGAATTGTGATTAAAAGGATTCTTCTCCTTTACTCCCCTCCTTCTATATGTGTATGTATGCATAATATATGTGATGATCTTAGGCTTTCATCCTTGATTCAGGGTGGCTCCAAATTGGGGTGCAAAGAGGTTACATAGGATAGTGTTTACTCTACCTCTGCTCCCATCCATGGCATATTTAGCCTTGATGGAAAAAGCATCACAACTAGTGAATCTAAGGACACATAAGGGTAGTATGCATACCATTCACATTACCACATAAATGGTTCTCTCTATTTTATTTGTGGTTATTCTTGCACCACCTACTACACTGGTCACCCCAATTACCATACTCACCACTTCAACACCAACAACACCAAGTTACTTCTAGTCCCTGTAATGGTAGTAACAGATCAAGAGGGAGGAGACATGGATACAAAAGCTAACAACTTGGTGGATTTTTTTTTGTATGGATGTACAAGACATACCACCACCCTCACCCATGTTGATGATGAGACACCATGTTTAGAAGTCACTTAGGTTCAACCAGAAGTGGTAGAAATAAATGACAAGAGTGATGTAGTACAAGGCTAGTGTAACCCCAAAGGAGATGACCAAACCCCAATAAAGACAAAAAAAAAAGTACAACAAGATACAATTGAAAATAAAACAATTTATTATCAAAAGATCTTGAATTACATAAATTGAACATCATACATGCCTGGCTATAAGGCCTTCTTGGTTACGACCAATACTTCCAATTTACAAACCAAACTCTATACTCCAAGCCTCAAATACTACTTCCTTTTCTAACTCCTCAATAATTCTCTACAAGACACATCTATATTATAGAGATAGCCATCATCGCTCACATTTTGAATGTGAGTTCACATTCTCCAAGATAGGAAACATGTTATACAATATAGAATTGACCCCCAATGAATTAATGACCAAATAAATAATGCACTTTGATATAGATCCCAACATGATCCAAAAAACTACACACAAAGCCATGAAACCTCACAAAAAGATATGAACCTCACAGAAAGATATGAACCTCATAGAAGCAAAATGTCATGCATTGTATGAAGAATCACATAGGAAATCAACACCCGTGAAGATGAAACATAACTCCAAACACGTGTAACATTAAATTCTGCCAAAATAGGAGGATGAACTAGGATATGTTCATAATAAGAATCCAAGCTTGTATAACATGGAATGAGAAACCAAGTGGTCACGAGCTCAAATTGTCATACAAGAACTGGAAAATAGAAAACAAAGCGAATATCCTTTTGGGCGATGCAAGATTGCCAATAGCCCAAGGATGCTCTTGCATCAGACATCCAAGGTGAACAAATATTTTCCATAAGGACTTATGAACATCTAAAAGGATTTAGCACATAAATCCCATGCTCATTTTATACCCACAAATCCTCTTCATCAATCATTAGAGAAGTCTACCCAAACTTACCGTTGCAACCAACTATTTCATCAAATACCTCAAACTTCTTGTCACTACTAAGATCAAATGAGTCATACTTATTTTCAACCTTCATCTAATTAGAAGTATTCTTTCATTTTCCTTTGTTCTCAACTATATGATCAAGCAATTTTCTCAAATCAAATTGTCTTTCATGAATAAGATAAACTACATGCTCTATAACAATCAAATTGAAAATCTTGAAAACACTCAACTTATTTGTTTGTCCTCCTTTCTCACCCTTCAAAGGAATCAAAATAAAATTATTTCCATCCTTCTCAACTATAACAATATTCTTAATGCAATCATGAATAAATCCTCTATCAAATTGTCAAGGTCTCCCGAGTAAAAATGACAAGCACTTGTGTTAACAACATCACATAAAACTTCATCCTTAAAAGGTCCAATACTGAAATTAACCAAGCACTCCTCTTGAACCTGTACCCAATGATACTATTGAAATGAACTGATACCATAAGGAGTAGGATGTTTCAACTTCTACAATCCAAGCTTCCTAACCATTTCCTCTTATACAAGATAATCAATACTAACTCCATCCATAATAACCTTGCAACATATACCTCCACAATCACAAATAGTTCTAATGAGTTTCTTCTTTGCACTTGTTCTCCATCATGCTTAACCAACATGATATTACTCATCAAAAGGGATTCTCCAACTTTAGGTGAGGCTAAGTTAACATCACATGTGTCCTCTTTCTAATCTTCCTATAGTACCAAGTTTTGTTTGTCAATCTTTTTACTAGGATATTCAAAAGCTCGATGTCCTTTACTGCATTTTCAAACAAGTACCTTTGAACAAAATTTCTTATTAGAAATTATTTGCTTACCCTTATCCACTTTTTTTAGTTGTTTACCTTACTTTCTTCCTAACTTATGGTCTACCTTCAATGCATATTGATAAACATATTCAATTGAACCAAGTTTCAACATACTCAACTCATCTTGAATGTTAAGTAAAACCATTGACATACCTTGCAACCTTTTCCTTAGAAGATTAATGATGTCGATATTTGATTTGTACCTTGTAAAATTATTCAGTTTATTCTTTCACAAACACATCTTTATGTCTTAAGTTCTACAACTTCTTAAATAGTTCAAGTTCATAATCTTCAAGAATGAATTTATCCTTCAATATAGAAATCATATGTTTCCATCTACTAATCTTTATTATCTTTTGTATCTTTCTGTAATTCTTTCCACCATAAAGCAACATGACCTTTCAATTTAGTTTGTGTCAACCTAACCCTCTATGGATCTACAATATTCTTTAGCTTAAAATAATCCTCAAGTTCATTAATCTAATCTATCAATTCCTTAGGATCTAATCAACCAAAACAATTTCATACCTCCATTTGATGACTCTTACCAACTTGTGCCATAACATTAAACAAATTTTCCTCTTCTGCATGGATCTCTACTTCTGGTACTTCTAGATCTTCAACTACATCTACATATTCATCTTCTATTTCAAGATTTCTTCTCAATCCATTCAAGACATTATTGTATCGTCGAAAAATGGAAGCACTTCCATTTAGGACTAGTTTAGCCCTCGAAGCAGGTGGTCTAGGATCATGTCAAGTGCCTTGAGTCGGTATTTGACTGGATCTAGCTTTTTCCCCCCATTCTCGTTCAAGGTCGACCTTGACCTTGACCTAGGTCAAGGACAACCTCGACCCTGACCTAAGTTAGAGTCGACCTTGACCCTGAACCTAGGTCTAAATTTCAAGTTCTAGAGGTTTCGAGCTTTGGAAAGTTTCATTTCCCACTTCCAGGTCAATTGTTTTGGATTTTGGAATGGTAAACTCTTAAATTGTATTCAATTTAGGTCCATTTCTAAGGGTTAATACTTAATTAGAATTTAATTCTCCTATATTGGCCTCTCTAGAAGTTTATGTCCTACATTAGTATAAAAGGAAGCCTTTCTCTCTCATTTTCACAATCTAGATATTTTCCATGATCAACCACATGCCTTCCATTAGATTAGAGAATAAGTGCAATCAAGTGACCAAGAAACCAAGGATAAGGAAAGCATTCCAGCATTCAAGTATACAAACATTCAAGCATTCAATTCATCAAGGAGATCCATTGATAGCTATTGAAGGATTAAATCTCTTTGGAGTCCTCTTGTTGAATATTCTAACATCCACATTCATTCAAGCCTCTTTCTATTCCAAGATCCATGTTGAAGATCTAATGCAATTGATTTGAGACATTCTACATTCATTTTGAGCATCCATACTTGTAAATTCAAGGATTTGAATCCCCCACAAGGATTTCAACATAAGCAAGGTGAATAGTTCCATTTACTTTGTTTATCTATATTGTAATTTTAATTCCATTTTTAAAGGTTAATTCCAAATTGGTATTTGACCAAGGAAAACCCATCATCCAACAACAAAATCCTTTTTCTTGTAGGAGCGAGGTGCAGGATAGTGAATATTGGTGCAGATTTGAGTACCCTTTTCAACAAACTTTCAAGATCCGTGAAGAGAATTTTTGTTGGCGCGGTGCAGGTCAAGGTTAGAAATAAAGGAGTAAGATCTTACCTCAACTTTGGGTCAAGTTCAACCTTCTTCAGAAAGATAAAAGGTTTATGGGTTTTCTCTGTCTCTGCACTTCTAGTCCAGCTTCAATTGCAAAATTTCCCAAAACTGTACATAGACATAACAAAATAGCATTTTCTAGATTTACTGTACTTTAAGGTTAGTATATGTTTTCAATTCAATTAAGATTTCAATACATACTTTTCATAATAAAATATAAGGTTTTCTTCTCTATTCATATTCTCCATAGATTGATTCTTTTGTGCATTAGCCTTTTTGGTTAATCAATTTGGATCTCTCCTTTGGGAATTTGGATTTAGAGGTAGATATTATATCCCTTTCATTCCTCTACATTTAGATGAACACTCATAGTTCATCCAGGCCAAGTTCGAGAAAGAAACTTATTCCATTGCTAAATTAGGTGACGGTCAATAGGGCCCTAAAATTCTATGGCTATGGCGAAGCAAGCTTGATAATCCTATTGCCTCTTGTAGTTCTACTATTAGTGATGGGTGATCAACTGCTTTCATTCACTCAGTCAACTTCATTTTGGACTAGGGACTCTGTGATTGGAGGAACTAAAACAAGCTATGCCCCTACCCCCGCTAATGATGATGGTTCTTAAGCTTCTACCTTTGCCATCTTTCAATAGTAGGGCAACCGAAGCCACAAAAAATTCTTTCTTTTATGGTGTTAGATCTTGCATGTATTATATTTCTTTTATGTGTTTGCATCTTGAATAAAGTAAAAAATACAAAAAATAAATTGTAAGGAAACTCAGGTGCGGAAACAACTCCCTACACTAATCTCTTAAGAAAGTATAGTGCAAATCTTATTAAAATCTTTTACACTTACAGATTCAATACCATGTAGACAACAATATTTCAGCCAACCAAGCATAAAGAAAATAGATAGAGGAAGAAACACATAACACAAAGATTTTTCAGTAAGGAAAAACCTTTCGGTAAAACAACCCCACCCCTCCAGAACCTGCACAATGTATTATCTTCAACACAAGGTTACAATACACTTGCAATGCAAGTTCAATAGCAACAACAGAAGACACCAGTAGCAACTTGCAGTACCAACAATACACTTTCTTGCATCCCCCTCTTCGCAACCCTAAAAATGCTTATAACATGTGCTTCACTTTTAGGGCTACTCCCAAAGGTAACCATATTAGGGTTTTACCATTCTCCGAGAAAATAGGAACCCCAAAAAAAATTTTGGGCCGATGCCTCGAACCCCACTATTGGGATAGAGTGTACAGTACTCAAATTTATTAGTTGCCACATGTCTTCACCTGTCATTGATTCTTCCTAACATAACTCTTACATTTCATAAGAATTCGTCATAACCGTTTTAGCGATGATCTCCTTATACACAATTGAAGATGCTAACACATCAACATTATTTGCAAGAAATACATTTTACAAAACAAATAATAAGAATAGGAATTATCCAAGGTTGAGACACCTTATTCCTAACATTCTCCCACTTGTCGAACACCTTGTAAGAGAAATAGGTACATTATAGGAACTAACCGCTATAGGCCGAAAGGCCCATAGACTTCGAACACCATCTGAACTTCTCAGTGCCCACTGGTTTCGTTAATGCATCTGCAACATTCTTCACAGTATCTACCTTCTCTAAATTTACCTTTCCATCTTCCACCATATCTCTCACAAAGTGAAACTGCACATCAATGTGCTTCGTTCTGGCATGGAAAGTTGGATTCTTTGCAAGGAAAATAGCGCTTTGACTGACACACCAAATAGTAATCTGTTCTGCATCAACACCAACATCAGAACACAATCTCTTAAGCCAAATGGCTTCCTTACAAGCATGAGTAGCAGCTATGTACTCAGCTTCTATAGTGGACAAAGCAACCACAGGTTGTCTATTGCTCATCCAACTAATGGCACCACCAAACATAGTGAACACATAAGCACTGGTGGATCTCCTGCGATCAATATCACCTGCCCAATCTGAATCCACAAACCCACAAATACAAACTGAATGCGGAAATCTAGAAGAGTTACTATGATAACATATGGAGTAATCTAATGTACCCCTAAAATATCTGAATACTCTCTTAACTGCATCCTAATGTACCCGTCCAGGATTAGCCATAAACTGACTCAGGACTCCCACTGCTTGGGAAATGTCTGGTCTAGTACAGACCATAGCATACATAAGACTGCCAACTGCACTAGCATAAGGTACTCTACTCATGTCCTCCACCTCACTAGGAGATTTTGGACAATCATCTACAGATAACTTTGTTCCGACAAAAATAGGAACACATAGTGGTCTACAATCTGCCATGTTGAACCTGTCCAACACAGACTTCACATACTTACTCTAACTCAACCAAAGTTTTCTGTTAGACCTGTCTCTATTGATTTCCATACCCAAGATGTACCTAGCTGCCCCAAGATCTTTCATCTCAAACTGTGCTGACAACTAAGATTTAAAATCAGAAATCATACCCTTACCCTTCCCAAACAACAACATATCATCAACATATAATGCAACAATAAGAAGGCGATCATTTTCAACTCTAAAATAAACACAATGATCTGATTTCGATCTTACAAATCCAATTGACAACACAAAGGCATCAAAATTAAGATACCACATCCTAGGAGATTGCTTTAACCATATAGAGATTTCTTTAATCTGCAAACTAAGGATTCTTTACCTTTAACAATGTAGTGATCAGGCTGTGACATATAAATCTCTTCCTCCAAATCACCATGAAGGAAAGTTGTCTTCACATCCATCTGTTCTATCTCTAAATCATATGATGCAGCAAGAGATAAAAAAAATCTAATGGATGTCAACTTTGCAACAGGAGAGAATATTTCACCATAATCTATTCCCTCTACCTATGAATACCCCTTTGCAACCAATCTAGCTTTGTACCTTTCAACACTGCCATTTGCACATAATTTCTTCTTGAACACCCATTTATAGCCAACAGATTTTCTCCCTTTAAGCAAAGGTACAAGGTCCCAAGTTTTTTTTTTCTCTAATGAAGCCATCTCATCATCCATAGCCTCAATCCAGGAACCTACATCTTCCATGCCCAAAGCCTCTTTCACAGATCTAAGCTCATCAGTGTTAGTAATCAAAGCAAAAGCACAACTGGAATCTAACATAGAATAACCAAACCTTTCTGGTTTCTTTCTTTCTCTCATGGATCTCCTCAAGGGTTGTGGTTGAGGTTGTTCTTCCTCTTCTTCTGAACTATCAGAGTTGCTAAAGCTCTCCTCATCATTAGACCCAACATGGTCTCTCTGTTCAGTCTTCTCAGGGGTAGGAGGCAACTGAACAACATCTTTTTCCTTTTCTTTTTCATCTGGTTGTAGCACAATAGGAGAAGATGTTAGCTCTCAAAAAATAACATTTCTACTATACAACACCTTACTAGTCACAAGATCCCAAAGCTTGTATCCTTTCACACCAGTACTATATCCGATGAAAATACATTTAACAGCTTTGTTTTCCAACTTAGATATTTTCTCCTTTGGAACATGTGCATAAGCTTCACAACCAAAAACACAAAGATGTCTAATTGAAGGCTTCTTACCAGACCACACCTCCATGGGTGTCTTACTAACAAGGGCTGATGTAGGAGATCTGTTAACCAGATAGCAAGCAGTGGCCACAACTTCAGCCTAGAACCTTTGTTCTAAACTAGCTCCACTAAGCATACTCCTAGCCTTCTCCATCAGTGTCTTGTTCATTCTCTCTAAAACTCCATTTTTCTATGGGGTATAAGGAGTTGTCTTATGCCTCTCGATACCTTGTTCTTTACAGAATTGTTCAAACTCTGCTGAGCAAAACTCACCACCATTGTCATTTCTCAGACACTTAATCTTCTTACTAGTCTGATTCTCTACAAGGGCTTTAAATTCCTTGAATTGACTAAAGACTTGTGTCTTACTTTTAAGGAAATAAATCCATGTCCTTCTACTGTAATCATCTATGAAAGATACAAAAAATACAGACTTGGAGATTAAAGGAACTTTTATAGGACCAAATACATCAGAATGAATAAGGTCCAAAACATCAGAAGATTTGTGAGAACTAGAGTAAAACTGAACACAATTTTGTTTATCATAGACACAGTGTTCACAGAAGTCGAACTTGAGATTGCAATCATTTAACCCCTCAACGAGATTTTTATTTTTTAGGGTTCTGAGACCCCTTTCACCAATGTGACCAAATCTCATATGCCACAACATTGTCTTTTCTGTAGGAAGCTTACCTTCCAAAGTGTTTTCATTGCCATCAGAACCAATAACCACAAAATTCTTCACTACTCATTCAGATGGTGAGGATGAAGAACTATTACGTAGAGGAATACATACATCTAGCTAAAATAAGGTACCTCTCCTAGCACCCCTTGCAAGCACTATCGATCCTCTCATCATCTTGCATCCTTCTTTTGAAAAAACAACTTGTACACCTACATCATTTAGCATACTTACAGATAATAGGTTTCATGCCAAACTTGGAATGTGCATAACTCCATTGATTCCCTTTACTTGTCCATCAGGAAATTTGATAGTGACCCTTTCGCGTCCAACTATCTTTAGGTGAGAATCATCACCCAAGTACACCTTTCCACCATCGAACTCTTCATATTTTAAGAACCAGTTTCGATGAGAGGTCATGTGAAAAGATGCACCCGAGTCAACCAACCACACATCATCAGATGCATGGGTTTCCAAAGCCACGATGAATGCATCACCATCTGCTTGAGATCTTTCTAAAGCTAAATCTGAACCTTTCTTCTTCTTCGGCTCTTTGCAATCTTTATGGAAGTGCCTAGGTTTATCACAGTTCCAACATTTTGCCTTGGACTTATTGGAAGTCTTTGACTTCCCATGAGATTTGGATCTACCCTTATTGTTAGACTTATTATCATTTCTTTTCCTCTTTCCGTGGATCTCCCACGAACAACAAGGGCTTCTTTTTTCGAAATAGAAGCCTTTCTCCGCATCTCCTCTGATAGCAGCAAAGACACCACATCATCCATTTTGAAAGTGACTAATGTACTTCTGAGAGCCATCACAAGATGGTCCCATGAATTTGGTAAAGAACATAAAAGTGTGTAGCAAAAATCCTCCTCCTCTGACTTGACACTAGCTGATGTCAATTGTGCAGCTAGTAGATTAAATGCATTTAAATGATCCGTTAAGGATCCACCTTCCTCCATTTGTAGAGAGTACAACTTCTTCCTCAAGAACAACTTGTTCACCAAAGATTTGGCCTGATACATGGCCCCAAGTCTTTCCCACAAACTATATGCGGTTTTCTCATCTAGAACATTCAGAAGAACTGCATTGGTTAAATAGAGTCTTATGAGACCCTTAGCTTTACGGTCTTTGATATCCCAATCTACTTGAGCTATAGTTGTTGGTCTTGTAGCGCTTGAAGTTGCTTCCCATAGGTCATGATCTTCCAACATGTCTTCCATCTTGAGTTTCCACAACTCGAAATTAGTGCCATTAAATTTCTCCATCTCCATTCTTCCATATGATGAACTCGCCATCTCAATCTGCAATTAAGATTCAGGATGCTCTACACAAGACTCCCACTCAACTTGAGATTAGCTCAAAAAATCCTACCCAACAACTAGGATCAAAAGTTGATCAGGCTCTGATACCACTTGTAAGGAAACTCAGGTGCGAAAACAGCTTCCTACACTAATCTCTTAAGAGAAGTATGGTGCAAATCCTATTAAAAGATATATATATATATATATATATATATATATATATATATATATATATATATATATATATATATATATATATATATATATATATATATATATATATATATATATATATATATATATATATATATATATATATATATATATATATATCACGCCATACGATTTGGCAATAGGAGATCACCATAATAGGAAAATGCATGAGCTTCATATTAAATGTTAATATTTTTAAATGTTATAACAGATACGGATTCAAATATTACTGATTCCTCTCTATCACCTTGATACCCTATACTGGCATTTACAACAGGTGAATTCCTTGGTATACTATTTTCTATATCTCAAAATCAGTTATTGTACTATATCAAGATGTATTTGTTTGCCAATGGAGATAATATCATTTTGGTCATTGACCTTATATGATTATGAAGGAAACCACATATTAGGATGTTTATAAGAATAAAAGAGAACACCAATTTTATGTATAAATCTAAATAACAAAATTACCAATGAAATTAACTAATTTTACAAGATATTTGACAAGCTTGTACATTAGTTATTGCCAGGCTTATCACAATTGATAAACGACTACTTACAGCAATCTCGAAGAACAGTTCAGTGGTTGATTCCACATGCTATTATTAATGGTTTACGGGTTAACTTTTGCATTCATCTCTTTAATAAAATAAAATAAGGATGATACGGATTGCTCAAAAAATGTTTTAGAGTGTTACTCAAATAATCAGATATATATATATATATATATATATATATATATGTATGGAAGGAGAAGTTGACAGACCTAAAGTGTAGTTTGGCATCATGATTCACACGTTATCACTAGGAGAAACCACAGTCAAATTTAAAGAGCATCAAAGTTATAAATATCCATGCAACAGTAACACCAAAAGACTTACGATTGATGCAAAAATGTGAAAAGAATTAAATATAAAGAAGACCTTGTTGTATATGAATTTGCAATCTTCATGAAATCAAACAGACTTAGCATAAAAGGATATCATGATTCAGTAATAGTCTGGCATGACACAAGCTTTGAAGATTGTTTGCTACTCCCGTAAACAACACTTTCTTCACAGAATTCCACAACTTTTTGGATGTGATGATACAATCACGTTGATTACCTAGGTTCTGTCGACAGCTTAGAAGCTCAAAAGACAACGTTGAGAAACATTACGGAGACAGGTTCAGATGTCAAAGGTTTCAAAACTGAGCAAGGTGATAGATGTGAGCAAAGGAATAGGTATGAGCAGGGTAATTGCAGAGTGAATGTGAGTCGACTACCCCGAGGTGCCTTCCATAGACGACAACACCCGTATATTTATTTATTTGAACTTGGCCTTACGGCTTCCTGTCGTTACAAGATCATACATGAATGTCTTACTCCATCGATTGAAAAGAAAATAGGGGAATAAAATAAAAAGAAAAGAAAGCCGATTACAAGCTATTCTATAAATTCAAAGTAAATTAATTAAAAACAAGAACATAAGTTGGAAGATTATAATGGATTCTAATTTCCAATTATTTAATCGATCAAAAACAAGGAAGGTATAAAAGAATATAACTCGAAAAATAATAATTCAAATGTTGTTAAAATTTGAACATTTTTAAAATATTATAAGCACAATCAACATTACTTAATTGATTATTAAATTGTAATGATTTCAGAGTTGATTTTATAAAACATACATTTATAAAGAAGGATAACTTAAAATCCTTTTAAAAGTTAAAGTCCTTAAGATGCATTTTATATTTTAACTCAACTATTTTATTTAAATTATTTATTTAAATAACTCATGCAATTCCATAGATGTATCCTGTTTCAAATCGCTAGGTCCTTTACCCCTCTGCCAGTGATGGTGATGCCTTGCTAAATTCTTTTCTTACAATGCTTCCACCCCTTCGACATGCTCCCTACAAGGAATTTCTTTGTAATTAATTATAAATTATAAATAATCATAACAGTTAACCTTTCATCTTAATTCCATGAATTCGCGACTAATGATCATCTAACATGTCATCTTCACTTGAAAATCACAACGACCAACTATTTTACCAATTCACCAGATTATATCAAATTAAACTACCAACTGACTTCATGTGAACCTCAACGGCTATATTTCAAGCTAGGTCAAAAATTGAGATGTAACACATAGGTATACATATACATATATATGTATGTACATATATACATAGATATACATATACATACATACATACACACACACACACACACACACACACACACACACACACACACACACACACACACACACATATATATATATATATATATATATATATATATATATATATATATATATATATATATATATATATATATGTGTGTGTGTGTGTGTGTGTGTGTGTGTGTGTGTGTGTGTGTGTGTATAAATTTATATATGTATATACTTATATATGTATATCTATACACACACACACACATATGTATATACATGTATATATGTATGTATGTACATATGTATGTATATCTATATACATAGATATACATATATATGTACATACGTATATCTATGTATATATGCATATGTATATACATATATATACATACATATGTATATACATATGTATATACATATATATACATACATATGTATATACATATATATACATACATATGTATATACATATATATATAAAACCTCTGTTAAACTATTCTTCTGAGTTCATAGTATTAGTAGAGTGGAACTCCTGGAGTAGTTTGTGTTGATTCATCCCTCTTGTCACATGAACTAGAGGAAGACCCCCCTCTCAGTAAACTTGGTGAGATTGTGTTATTACGTTGTGTGTGCTTTCCTTTAAATTGATTAAGTTGTGTGTATTTTCCTTTAAATCTATTGCATAATCTCTTTTATGAATGCATGGTTATAGATTGGTGTAAATATAGTTGGATGCTAGGAATTAAATAGTTTCTTTATCGGGATTAAAACATCAGACTTCATATTTAATCTTTCTTCACTCAACTGCAATATATCACTCACGATTCATTATCACTCCCTTGCAGCAATCCTATACTCTATCACAAGTTTATTAGCTCTGTTGCAAACTAAACAACTCCCTATCGCAAACTCTCGCTCTATCTCACATAATTGCTAAGTTCCTATCTAAATCTCCCATAATACCATTACCTTCCTGTCACAAATCACTTCTTGTCACCATTCATTCCACAATTTCCCAACTAAACTCCTAATTCTTGTAACACTATTCAACAATATGTTTCAAGGAATCTAAGTGTGTTAATTAAGAAAATACACACGAATAAGTGTGATTAGTTTGTGAATGATTAAAGTGTGAGTAAAAGTAATGATGTTTCCTTAGAATAAAATCCTAATTAGATTAAGGTTATGTTTTTATGTGATGTTTGATTTTGTTAAATAATCATGAAATTTCATTTATAACTATTGGTATGAGGGTTTGATTTGTAATTTCCTAAAAGAGATTGTAAGGATACATGGACTACCCCTAAGCATGGTATCTGACAAAGATGTGAAGTTTATGAGTCATTTTAATTTTGAACACTCTATGGAGTAGATTGGGTACTAATTTGTCTTTTGGTTTAGTTTACCGTCTCCAAATAGATGGTCAAACTGAGGTGATCAACAAGGTGTTAGATAACCTTCTCAGATGCCTAACCAAAGAGCATGGACAAACATGGGACTCAATCATCCCACAAGCTGAATATGCCTACAATGAAAATGTGAATAGGACCATAGGAAGGATTCCTTTTGAGATAGTCTATGGGATGCACACAAGAGGAGTGTGCGAGCTTAGAGATCTAGGAGCTATGTAGTATAGAAATGGACACGTAGAAGAGTTTTCACAAACAACAAAAGAGATACAAGAGTAGGTGAGGAAGACTATAACAAAGAGTACCCACAAGCTAAAGACTAAAGTGGATATGCCAAGGAGAGATGTACATTTTGAAGTGTGAGATGATGTTATGGTCCACCTAAACAAGTCTAGGTTGCAAAAGGGAATGCAACCTAAGTTGTAGATAAAGAGAGTAGAACCATGCAAGGTATTATACAAGTATGGATAAAATGCATACAAGGTGGAATTTCTAGTAGATTTAAGTATTTCACCAGTGTTCAATGTGGCTAATGTATTCAAATATAAAGGACAATTGATAGATGTGAACTAGAATAGCCAGGAGATATTAGGGGATGTAAGTGCTAAATTCTTGCCTCCCAATTTTCAACTACAAGTAGAGAGGATCTTGGAATCCAAGGAGAAGAAATCAAATACGCATAAGGTATATATGGAGCATTTGATACAGTAGATGGAGCAACCAAAATCTGAAGCCACATGGGTAGAGGAAGCCAACTTTAAGAAGTTGGGCATTGATTTGTTTTTTAATTTCTCCTCATGTACCTTGAAAGTTGTGCAGAGGGGGAGGATGGTGCAAGAGTGCCCAAGGATTTCTTTATAAATCCAAGTTTTGTTTTGTGTGTGTGTGTGTGCCTTTAGGGAATTTTGATTGTGTTTTACATAAGGTCATGTGGACCATGGTAGAAGTACAATAAGGTGTGAATTGAAGTCCTCAGACACTTGTAAGTGCAATTAGGGATCAAAAAATGTAAAGGCCCTTGATTGCATAAGGATTTTGATGACATCATCATTAGGTTAGTAAGTTTTAGGATGGGTTAGGATGATTTTCTTACCTTTGTTAAGGTTTTTGGTTAAGTTTGGGAAGCATTGGAGTTCATTTGGCTAAGTTGGGAAAAACTTGCCAAAAAGATGTAAAAGTTGCATTATGCATCTTAGATGTTTTCTTGATTATGTGTGGCATTAGATAGTCATCTAGTTTTCATTTACTTTCTTTTTTTAAATCTTTTTGTTCTTGCATTGTTGTTGTGTTTATCCAAATATTTGGCAAAGATAGGGCTCTAACTCACTTTCCCACTGTCCAATGTGTACGACCTATTGGGAATAGTGAGTAGACTCCATGCATATTCAATACATAGAATCTTGGGCCCTTAATTGCAGGGAGGCCATTTTTAAAGTCTTTCCCTAGGTGAGCCTATGGTGAGTCTGGCTACGGAAGACCAAGGTGCAATCAACATAACTTGTAGAGGTGGATAGTTAGAGCCAGGATTCCACTTGGGGATTGAATACATGAGTATTTCCAAGGTATGATAAAGAGAGCATAGTCATATCAATCCATTTGATAGCCTCACACTTTCCTACTTGTGGAACAACTAGTTAGAGCTTAAAAACCCCTAAATTCACTCTAGTTGGGTTAGGGTATTGTACGGAAGGTGGTGACCCCAAGACACCAAAAATCTTTGAGAGGTTGGGACATGGTCCAAGAATCCTAAGAAAATTTGTGAGGTTACTTTGGAAGGATTGGGAGAAAATCCCTATTTTCTCATTAAGGAGACCTAATTGGGACTGGTAGCCTTTTAGGCCTATTTGTGAAGAATTGGTGAAATCAGATGAGAACATGAATCAAGTGATACTTCTAACACACCTAGATGGTTGAGTTGAATTATTTGGTAATAAATCCACAAATTTTCAAGGCTTAGTTCAAGATTTTGGGGTTAAGATCCTTTATGGTGTTTTAAGGGCCATGGTGAGTGAAGTAAGAATGCATCAAGTTTTGACTTGATTGATGAATTCTTTTTGGTAGTTGGGTTGACTAGAGAGACTAGGGGATCCTTAGACAATTAAGGTCCTATAGGTGGAATTTGGTATGGTAAATACACCCTAAATTTTTTACAAGAAGACCAGTAACATGTACTAGTGATTGGTTCATCCAACCTCCCTATTATCAATCCAAGATGGTGGGATCTCTTAGTGAAGAAGAATAAAAGAAGAAGATCAATCGACAAAATGAATCATGTGCATTGTATAGAGGATGATAATTCATCATTACATGAAAGGATGTTTATGTTCATCTAATAGATGACTATTTTAATTTATAAACAATGGCAAAAATAATAAATATGGTCCAATGAAACTAATAAATGGAATACGGGAATCTGTTGTGCGATGATTCTAGAGAAGACCCTAGTCTAAGTAACTAATAGGAAGACCCCTCTTGAAATATTCTAAGAGTTTTAAATTTGTCTAGTGATCGTCATCTAAGGTTGTTCGATTTAAGGGGGATCAATGTGGTCATCAAATAGCAGGGTCAAATTATATTGGGTAGTAAGGCCTCCATTATGGGGAAACATGTTGTATCTCATGCTACTAAAGGTGCAATTCAACCAATCTCAAAGTGAGTATGTTGAGAAATTATGCAATTTCAATAAATATATAAATCAAATATAATGCATTTTAGAATTGTAAAATTTACTTGTTAAATATAATTTAATCTACTAGAAAGAATTTAAATGCTCAAGATTATAGAAGGTAAAAAATAAACAAATAAATATATGTAAACTTCCAATCTCCCAATTTTTTTTGTTTCATTATGCTGTAAATTCACTTGAATACACTTTAAAATATTGAGGGGGTGGGGGGGCTGGTGAATCGAGATTCGTAACACTTTAAACCTTTTTCCTCTTTTAACACAAGTTTAGTGCATTCACCACATCTATCATCTCGTATCCAAATGCATGCATAACATAAATAGTAAAATCAAACCATAGTAACCTGTAGATCTAATCTATCAATCATGTGCATGAAATCTAAACACATAACACAAATATTTGGTAACCCATAAACCCTCCAAGGTGAAGGTAAAACTAGGGTGGGAATGACACCCACAATCTTCACTAGTGCAATAATAAAGTTAACCTATTAGGGTTATAATTTTGATCACTTATGATGATCTACCCTATGAGTGGTCTACCTTGTTAAAGGTTGTTAAGATTTTTAGGTCTTACCCTGTAAGAGGATTTTACACTTACAACAAAGTAAGGACCTGGTTAAGATATTTACAAAGATCTGTTAAGACCGCTCTGTTAAGAGATTACACCTAAATCAATCTGTTAAAATTGATTTAGTACCTAATCCCTGGTCTACTCTCAATAGATGGTTTTGGATCTCCTCTCTTCAATTTGATCTTATCTCTGATCTGATATGGCTTTACTACCCTTCACTACTTGTCAAGATCACTTCCTCTATTCTACAATAACAAAACTCATTTGCCTCCTCTGTTGTTCACACTATCACACTTGATCTGCTCTGTGATCGCACAAATAGCTTGCTCACTCCTTTACACCATCATCTTCATCATCTTTTTTCATATATCAAAAATAGGTTTTGATATGCTCTATTTAAAGATTTCTTAAATAATTTTCTAGATGCTTCCTTATTTTGCCTCTTCATTTTATTGGTTTATCATAGTGCATAGGGATGTTAAGGATCTAGTTCAGGCATGGGATGTGTCATTCAATGAGTATGTGTAATGAGAGGCTCAACAAAGAGCATGATTCATTTTTAACTCATGGTCAATGCTCATATTTATAATCTTTTGGGTATCATTCCAATATTTTTGGCTTACACATTATTAAAATTCCAAGAACAAAGTGATACAAAAGGGAGGGAACACCACAAGGAAAAATTACTATAATAGTACGAGGAGAGGAATTAGAGAGAGGAAGAACCACATAATAAAAGTAGGTGTCATGCCTCTAACAATTCTAATAATTAATGCCCCTTCTACCAACAAGGATAGAAAGCAACAAATGAGAAAAGAGATACAAACAAAGAAGGAGGTAAAAACTATTGTAAGGAGTTCTTTGTAAATTCAAAATCATATCGATAGATAACAATAACTATAATAACTAATGAGAAGATCTCCTAGTCCTTCTATCCAAAGTAACACTCATACAAAACTTAAGGTAGAGCATCACCCGTGTAACATCAATGAGAATATATTACAGGAGAGTTACCACTCCCTAACACCTTCTAGATATAAGAAGGTTCGGGTGAAGACAAAACAGAGAATGACTTTGTACAAATATAACCATTTGAGTACTCAAAGGAAGACAATGAAAAAGAAAGGGATCTTGAAGGAGATGTACTGAGATTATTTTATTACTTTAAGGGGAATTAGGAATCTTATATGTATCATAAGATCCAAAAATAGGGAGCTAAACCAAAAACTCCTAGGAGGAGGGAGTGTTAGTACTACTAAGGCATGTACAACAGAGGTGGAAGGGAAGAGGAATCACATGTTTCCAAAATTGTAAGAGAATCATGAGACATGATGGAGTAACCCACTTACCTAAGTCTAATGATGTGTAGGGTGTTGATTATAAGAGGAAAATGGTGAACACCCTTGAGAAGCAAATGTTTCCTAAATTTAGTGGGAGTGAATCTAAGGACCCGACCCCCCATTATAATACATGCATAGCCATATGAGAGGTGAAAAATCAAATTGATTAGATTATTGATTTCCTAACTACTCTACAAGGTGTAACAATTGAATGGTATATAGAACTATCAGTGAGTCCCAAAACAACTTGGATTAATATAAAACAAGCATTTTAGAATTAATTCAAGTTTCTTCATGATGTCAACAAAGTGGTAGCAAAGACAATATAGACCTACACTCATAGGATGAAGGAACCCTTTAGGGAGTTAAAAAATCAACCAATGGATGGTTGAAGAAAACATGGCTCATCGAGGGACTAACTTTCTTCATGCAACAAAAATGAAGGTGATACCTCCATTCTCCTACATAGAGGCATGAGATTGGGTGATGTATATTGAGAGTGATAATAAGACATCGAAGGAAAGATGAAGGTCATTAATTATATGTGGAGCCTAATTAGACTAAGAGGTTAATGGATTCTTAGATATTTAAGGGGAACATCTAATAAATATTTACATTTTGGGGGCTCTACTATTGATTTCTAGAGCTATATTGAATCAGATTTGGTAGGGGATCTTGATACCAGGTGGAGTACTATAGGATATGTATTTATTTTTGGTGGGATAGTAGTGAGTTAAATTTATCAATTACAGAAGGTGAATGCTTTATCCACTATAGAGGAAGAGTATGTTGCTTCTACAAATCTAGTCAAGGAGATGATATGGCTTCAATTCTTCATGGAAGAATTGGGACACCCACAAAGGGAGGATTATTTGTTTATAGATATCCAGAGTGTCATCCATCTTGTGAATAATTTTTCTCCACATTTAAATACAAAGCACATATAGTTGTAGTACCATTTCATTTGATCAATTTTGGATGATGGATAGTTAAAGCTAGGAAATATACATATAGATGATAATCTAGCAGATATGTTTACAAAGGCAGTGCGGTACAAGGAGAAGCTAAAATTCTCTTCATCTTTTGTTGGTCTTCTAGCTTGAATAAAACAAAAGAACAACTGAGTCTAGGGTGGCTTTCCATTCCAGTGGGAGCTACATGTTTTTTTTATCGATCTTCAAGTGAGAAGTTATTGGTGTGGGTTCTGATTAGTATCCAAGTGGTAGATTGTTGTTATGTGGATCCCAATAAGACTCAGAGGTTAATTTTTCCTTATTTCATTCAACATGGTTTCCCCCCAATTTTTTCTATGGCGGTTTGGGAGCATCGCCCCCAAGATGAGGTCAAGGGAAAGCACCCCTTGCAAGGTCCTAAGGCAGAGCCCTAGGCACACTCCTTGTCGTGATAGAAGGTGGAGTCTAGGGGCAATGCCCTCACGAGAGTTTTTTTTGGATAGTGCCCTTGAAAGCTTAATTTACTTTTTTATTGTAAAAAGTTGTCGAGAACTATTTTTCTATTAGTCAGAATATTTTGGCCCTAATTTTGTAAGCTGAAAAAGCTTGTTTAAAATGGCTTAGGGTTAGGATTTCATAATGTATGATGATTTAGTAGCTTCTTGTGGAAAATTTGAGTTGCAAGGGATTGTGGATTGTAATCAAGTTGTAATCACTAGATAATTATAATATTGGACTCATTGTTGGTGGACATAGTCGACAGATTGGGTGAATCATGTTAAACCTTTGTTTCTTATGTTCTCTTATGTGTGAGTTCTTTATTTATGATATTGGTTATATTTTTCATGTAATTGTTAATTTTGTCTCTCTAATCCTATCATTAATGTCAATGATAATATAGATGATGATACTAAGGGAGAGTCCCAGACAATACAAGCACTTTAGAAGTACATAATGAGGATGATAAAATATATGAGAGTAGAAAAAATAAAAAATGAGAGCATAGAAGTGTGGTTCATAGAGTGAAAAAGTGAGGGGTACACTAGGTCCAATTATCCCAAGAAGTCTTTCTATGATATCTTCCAAGTACTAGGACACTCCTTTAAGGAGTGCTCATACAATATCAAGGTGAGGATCATACAAGTGCTCTTCAAACAAGGGGAACATGTAAGCCTACATACGAAACCACCAAGATTTATAAATTCCAATGTCATATTTGGTGACTACTGTAACAACCAATGGGGAAGCAACAATAATACCAATAATAACACAATGAGAAGATGTATTCCATATAGCAAGAAGGGGTGGCCCATGATATAATGTTGTAGGTGTAACCAATGGGGTTACTTTATAGGGAACTTCCATAGTGAGCAAGGTGTAGGAAACATGTCATACAAATGGTGTGGTTCAAGAAACTACGAGGATGTTGACTACCTTAGGGAAATGGTGGTAAACGTGATAGGAGTAACACATCCAAAAGAGGAAGTTCTAGCGATCATAAGGCTCTAGGAAAATAAATCCACATACCTTTTAGAATGATTTTGAATAATCAAGATGGGGAGGGGGTGAATCAATTATCCAAGGTCAAGATGTACCAATTGAACATTTAATAGCTTGGTCTCTATAGCAAACAATCAATAACATAAACCTGTCATCCACTGTCCTAATAGTAACAAACTTGTAGAATGCAAAACATTAACAGTAAAAATCTCATATAACATCCACAAAAGTATGGAATAATGATTTAACATGGAAACCCAATTTGGGAAAAACCACTAGTAATATGTCACCAAATTTTCACTCTTCTAAAGTGAGCTTTGTTAGGAGATAGCCCTGTTAAAGGTTACAAAATACATTGCTAAATGTGACCTTGTTAAAGGGTTTAATCACCCTGTTAGGAGTGACCTTGTCAGAGGGCTTAAGAACATTCCATTATCTAATGTTACCTTGTCTAAATGTGACTGTTAGGTCAACCTTTATTAAAGATTTTCAATATTGATACAATGGTTAAAAAGTAACAACAGGTTTGATCTAATAAATACAACTCACTTTGCAAATATAGATCACAATTTGGTTCATATGTTGATCTATTAACTGGCAATCAATCTAATTCTGATCTACTTGGCAAAGCTTCAAGCAATCATACTTCACCTCTTCAGAAATCTACTAAGGCTCTTGCTCAAGTTTGCCAATCAATAGCATCAACAACAATGTCAACCTTATTATGTCTTCACCAGCTCTACTAACTTTTTTTAAGCTTAGCCCTTGTACCTCCTTAAATAAGAAATTCTAATATTTTTTCTCTTAGACATCATCATAGATCTTAGGGTTTGGTCAAATTCATCAAATCCTTCCATCATTTCATTTCCCCTTTTCTCTTCTAGAAACTTCTCCAAACTTCTCCCTGAATTATTGCATAGAAACACTCAAACATGGTTTCCCTTGAATTAAATGTTCCAACTCATCCATCCTTATCTTCAACAAGCTTTACATATCCCAAGAAATTAACCATGTTGACTGGAAATCATGATTTTCCTCATAATCTATCAAATGTTGTCCCTCGACCAACACTATGTTCTAACACTCGGTCATCACTAGATTACTCAATCAGTACTAAATTTTTTGTTCAACACATATATTGATGCTTGATCAATATTGATACTCAATTGACACTATATTCTGTCATCTTATACTAGCACTTGGTAAAATCTAGCATCACCTGGCTCAAACTTCAAGTTCCTTAATCTTTTTCTCTTTTGCTCGGTCAAGCCTACACATCTGGTCAATCTTTGATCACTTCTTCTAGGCTTTGGTACAACTATTTTCTCCACTCGTAGCATGATTAAACAATCATTTTATCTTGTCAAAATCTAAATAATCTAGTGCCCATTGTAGTTCCTCATTACTCAATATTTCCTCTAGATACTTGTGTTATGTCCTTCTCAAATCCTCTTCATCAATCATCTTTAAATGGAACTCTACTTAGATAGAAAACTATCTTACCAATAAGGTTTGACATCAATGACAACATAGCAATTATTCCAATTCTAGTTTCCACCAATACCTTGATCAATGTACAAATAAGGAAAGACTAAAGGAAGCCATGATGGAAATGAAATGGACAATGGAGGAAGAATAAAGGTGGTCACATGACACTACCAATGTGTCTAGATGGTCACCATTTGAATCCAATATCATACAATAGATGTTGTAAGATATTGTCCTAGTATGGGTGGCAAACCTACTCGAGATATGTCTACAACTAAAAGTAACAATTACCAACATGAGTGATACTAACGGCGGTCAAGAGGAGAAAGAGGTAGAGAAAAAAGGAGTCCATAATAGATACTCATATTGTTAGAGTAAAGTGTTAATTTAATTTCATTTATTAAATGTGTTTTAATCCCTTCTTAAGATTTCACTTTATGCACCTTTTTCATTCTCATTTAATAATTAATTCGTAATTATTAAATAACATTTACCTTTTAGGTTACCTTTTTCGAGTTTCAATCTCCTATAAGGATAGATCATTTGTAATTATCTTACATCTTTTCATTTATGAGAATACAATTTGCATATTTTCAGAGTGAAACCCTTGCATCCTCTTGTCTTTTTCTTCTTTGTGACAGGTTTTTACATGCAGGTATTCTTCAGGCTTTGTGGATTTGTATTGCTCAAATCCTTCATGGTATAAGAGCTAGGTCTATTATAGCTTGTATCTGGAGAAAAAGGAGAACGAGTGTTTGACATAACAGATCTAGATTTTTTTGGGTATTTCTTGTAAAAATAGCATAGTCATTGATTTTCGGAGCACTTTGAGGCCAAATAGACGTTGCGAATGGATTCAAAAGGCATTAAAACCCCTATTTTCACATAATGTTTGTCAATTTGGGAGAATTATGATCTAGGGGCCAATTTTTTTTGTTTAGTAGGGTTGTACGACCTTTGCACAGACTTTGAGGCAATTTTTTAATCAAAATCATAATTTTAAAAGTAGATTTTTTACCACTAGCGGTCAGCTGCTACAACACCACTTAGCAGCCCACGCGCAACTGCTGCCAGTGGCTACGACTTGCCACCACCGCTCTAACCCTCTGCTCCAACTTGTCGCCGCCACCACTGCCGATGAGCGGTATTTGTTATTTATTCTTTTTTTTTTTTAAATAAAAATTTCAAGCATTTATGGGGGCCCTATCTTCTTTTTGCGATATCTTCAACATATGGGAGTATTTTTTCGTTCCAAAAAATGTGCCAAAAAGTTGGTTCCAAGATGGAGATGATGGCATAGGTATTTTTTGGAATTATTTCTAGTTTGGTGTATATTATTATGTTTGAAGTCTGTTGATGACTTCTCTCTTCCAAGGGGCATAACTTCTTCATTGTAGCTCCATTTTCCAATCCGAAAAAAGCATTGAAAAACTCTTCTCGATCACTTTCTAGATTTTTTATCATTTCACCAGTATTTTGCACCAAGTATTTTTGATTCATTTCTGAATCTTTTTTTCTCTTTCCTCATTTACGCATTCCTTCTAGCAGCTAGGGTTTAGTTTTTTGCATTGTGGGGGGTATTTTTCCATATTGTTTTTATTATTTACTTATGTAAACTAGAACCACATTCAAAAAAAAATTCAACACCTTCTAAAAAAATGACTAAGACCTCTTCTTAGCTATAACAATTGACCCCTCATAATCATTACACTTGGAAGACCTCGATGACTTGGCTTCTTTGGTCAAAAGGGTTGTGGTCTTTTTTAGATGTCGTGCAACCTATTTTTCATAGGCCTTATGAGGTCATACAACACAAAAAAATGATGGATGAGGCAATAGGATTTATTGCATTGTAGGTACCAGATAGTCTACAGTTTCATCTGGATGGGTGTAATACTCCTCTAGCTATGTGGACCAAGCTTCATGGCTTGTTTGATATTGTAAATTAGTTCATGTCACTTCAAATAGAAGCAGAGATTACCTCTCTTGTACCAAATTCCTTTTTGACTATTGATGACTTCTTGATGAAGTTTAACCAATAGAGATCCATGTTGTAGGGTTGTGGAAGATGAAGATTGATGTTGAGTGCATCTATTTGATTCTCTCTAAGTTTTGAGGAAATTTTTAGATTTTTGCTTCTATCTTTTGTTCCATCAAAGATACTTTTGGGAATAGATTTCCTATGCCTATTTTTGAGGTCTTTTGTGATCGCTTGACTAGAGAGAAATCAAAGCTTATATAGTTGGATACTATGACTAGTTCTAAGACGAAGGCATTGGTAGCTCAGACATCTACAGGAAAGCTAAAGCAAAAATGAAAGCATAAGTCATATTCAATAGGCAGTGATAGTTACGCCAAGCCCACTCCCAAATTAGATGCTCAGAAGCCCTCTCAAAAGGGTAATTCTTGTAAGTCTGGTGAGTCTTCCTCCAAGACTAAGAAGTACATAGGTGATCCTTGCAATTTTTGTGGCAAGGAAGGACATCCAATTTTTAGGTGTTGGAAACATCTTAAGGCATTGGAGGAGGCCATGCAACATTCTAGTATTAATTCTCTAAAGCCTCCACCTCCTCCTACAAGGAAAGGACATGCTCTTTCTGCATGAGCATTGTCTTCTACAACTTCTTGAATTCTTGATTATGGAGCTTCCCATCATATAACACAAACACCTAATTTGGTTACCTCACTTTCTTAGAGTGTTACTACATGGATTGTAGGTGGTGACTCTTTTCATCTTTTAGTCATAGGTTTAGGAACTATCTCTTTACAAGGTGGTTTACTACGAGATGTTCTCTTGGTTTCAATCATTTCTACGAATCTCCTATTTATCTTTCAAATTTGTCATTCAGGCTCTAGAAAGATAGGTGGAGTTCTCACCACATGATGTGGTTATTTGAGACCTCTATGATCCTGACTTGGTTATTGCTACAGGGAGTGTTGATCTTTAGTCTCACTTATATCAATTTGATGGCTTTGAGAGCTCCAATTCTAAAGGTGTTTCTCTTATTGCTCATGTAGAAATAGTGAACAAGCTTTGGTATAAGCATTTTAGCCATGTCAACTACAAATATCTATAGCATATGAGTACATAGGAGCTAGTGATTGGGTTGCCTCAGATCTCTTATACTGATGATGTGTATCAAGGTTGTGTAGTTGACAAACATCAAAGAGATCCTTTTCCAATAAGTAGATCCACACATGTTAAGGCACCATTGGAGTTGATACACAATGATCTTATGTCATTTCTCACTCCATCTTTTTTAGGTGCTCGATATGTGCTCACCTTCATATAGGAGTTCTCTAGATGCACATGGGTGTACTTTTTGAAGTAAAAGTCTAATGTCTTTGATTACTTTTGAATCTTTAAGACATTTGTGGAGAAGCAATCTAGTCTTTTTGTTAGGCATATACACACTGATAATGGGGGGGAATATGTGAATCAGTCTTTCAAAGATTTTTGCACTAAGCATGGTTTACAACATTAGTTCTTCATTCCCTATACACTTCAGCAGAATGGGGTTGCAGAGAGAAAGAACAAGACATTACAAGAGATGGCCAATTGTATGATTTAGTCTAGATCAATGAGTTCTTCATTCTGGGCTGAAGTTTTCAATTGTGCCAACTATATTCAGAATCAAATGCCTCACAAGGTATTGTGACACATGACTCCTGAGGAGGCTTGGACTCATGTCAAGCCCGATGTTTCTACTTTTCACATTTTTGGTAGTGAGGCTTGGGCATTTATTCCAAATTCTCAGTGGAAAGCCATGGAGAAGAAGAGTTGGCCACTCATTTTTGTTGGCTACTGTGAAGATGTGAAGGCATACAAGTTGTTTGATCTTGATTCCAAAGATGTCTTGTTTCGATGAGATGTTCAGTTTGATGAGCATTATCCTCTGATGGATCCTCCATCTCCAGATTCTTGCTCACTACCCAGTACTTCCTCTACTTCTCTATAGGATTACGAATCCTCTAAGGAAGATCTAGATAGTGATCCTTCTTTACCGCCTCCACCAGATGTTCTGCAAGTGCCCAAGTGGGCTCGTGATATTGTTGATGCAATAAGACCTTTGGCAGGTGATCCTATTGATGCTCATCACACTCATGCTCAGACTACAGGTAGTGGCCTCTTGAGTCATGCCATTTTAAATGACCCAAAGAGTTTTTCATAGGTGACATGACACTTAAAGTGGGATAGGGCTATGGATGAAGAGTACTCTTCTTTTATGAAGAACCACATATGGGATCTCTGTCCTCTTCCAAAAGGAAGAAAGTTGGTTTGGTGCTGATGGGTGTACCATACCAAGTATCCTGTAGATGGTTCTATTGATAGGTACAAGGTACATCTTGTTGCAAAGGGTTTTTCATAGGTTGAGGGTATTGATTACTCCGAGACCTTTGCCCTTGTTTCCAAGATGAATTCTATTCACCTTGTACTCTCTCTTGCAGCTTCACAAGGATGGACAATTTTTTAGATGGATGTGAAGAGTGCCTTTTTGCATGGAGACCTTCATGAGGAGATCTACATGGATAACCTCATGGTTTTTTGTAGGATTCTTCATTAGTATGTCAGCTTTAGAGGTCTTTATATGGTCTCAAACAGGCCCCTAAGGCTTGGTATGAGAAGATGGATTCCTTCTTGCTTGCTTCATATTTCACTCAGTGTCATTTTGATCCTATAGTTTACATTCAATGTCATTGGGCTATCTTATTGATACTTGTGCTTTATGTTGATGACCTCATCATCATAAGAAGCTCTGTCTCCATGATACAGAGTGTTCAACAAGCATTGAGAGAGCAGCTTGAGATGATAGATCCTAGACTTTTGCACTATTTTTTAGGCCTACAAGTTGTTCAACCTTCAGATGGGATAGCTATACTCCAATAGAAGTATTCTCTTAATATGCTTTAGAGATTCAACATGCTTGATTGCAAGTATACTACCACCTTTTCAGTCAGGTGTTATTTTATCTACCACTTGCTCTACTCCTATAGTGGATTCCACTTTATACAAACAACTTGTGTGTAGTTTGTTGTACCTGACACACACACGTCCTAATATTTCCTTTGTGGTTGGACTTGTCTCCCGATTTCCCCATGATCCTCATGAGAGTCATTGGCAAGCTTCCAAATGTATCTTAAGGTATATTAGAGGTACAACATGTTATGACATTCACTACACATTAGGGGATCCTCACATTGTTGGTTTCACAGATTCAGATTGGATTGGTGATATTAATGATCGCAAGTCTACTTCTGGTTTTGTCTTCTATCTTGGTTTTGGTCCAATTGCATGGTCTTGCAAGAAGCAACATGCTTATGCATTATCATTTGTAGTAGCAGAATATAGGGTGACTGTATTGGCTAGTCAGGAGTTTTTATGGCTTTGATAGTTGATGACAGATTTTGGATTTTCTCCTGATAGTCCCACCTTTATTTGGTGTGACAATTAGAGTGCTATACACATTTCATGCACCCTAGTTAAGCATCAGTGGACCAAGCACATCAAGATTCACATGCACTTCATTAGGCACCTGATTTAGGATGGCACTTTGAGCTTGGAGTACATTCCTACTGCTCAGCAGGTTGCAAAAATCTTCACTAGACCTTTTGCATCCCCACGGTATCTTGAACTGCATTCCATGCTTGGGGTGAAGGAAGTTATCCTTGGGGGTCTCAGTGATGAGTACTTCGTTCCTTCTTTTTCATGTTATCTCTCTTTGGAGTAGAGTTTTTTCCACTAGGTTTTCTTTATTTCTTTGTTTCATAGAGATTTGGTTGTGATGGGGTACCTCATCTAGCCTTGTTGTTAGGACCCAAGTTTTCTTTCAACATTGCATTGTAGTTCCCTTTCTCTTTTTGCATTTTTTGTAGTTGCATTATTTCTCATCTTAAGGGGGAGTGTTAGAGTAAAGTGTTAATTTAATTTCATTTATGAAATGCAGTTTACTCCCTTCTTAAGATTTCACTTTATGCACCTTTTGTATTCTCATTTAATAATTAATTAATAATTATTAAATAGCATTTACCTTTTAGGTTACCCTTTTTAGGTTTTGATCTCCTTCTATAAGGATAGATCATTTGTAATTATCTTATATATTTTCATTTCTAAGAATACAATTTGCATATTTTCAAAGAAAAAACCTTACCTCCTCTTGTCTTTTTCTTCTCTGTGAAAGGTTTTTACATGCAGGTATTCTTTAGGCTTTATGGATTTGTATTGCTCAAATCCTTCACTTGTAAATGGTACCTTAGATCCAATATTATTGGAATTTGGCATTAGACAGACTCCCATAGTGGTCAAAATTGAAATCATGGGTCATACAGTGGTTAACATTATTATGGATGGTGTATCAGGTATAAATAAATTGCCAAAGGAGACATGGAACACTCATGGCTCATTGACACCCACTAATTCTTCCTTAATTTTTTGGTCATCTTATTCAAAAAATGGGCATGTCATCCTCATTAGAAGGGCTTTGGATTTTCACAACAAAAGCCAACCATAATTAGAACACATGTCTCTCTATCAAGAGTGATGGAAAAAATATGCCATCAACCCATAAAACTAGGTAATAAGCCAAGAATTGGCATCAAACTCTAAGTATGAAGGGGAAGAGTTCATTAAAGAGAGAGGGGTGGAACCTAATGATGAAGGAGTACTAAGATTAGAGAAATTCTCCAAGGATGAAACCAATTCCCTCAATTGAATGTTCCACTGATAGATGGAAGATTATGAAGTTTTTCATCCCATCTATAATATGTTTAAATTTTTGGAGGTAGAAGATAAAGAAAAAGACACTTACCCTTCAGAGTATGACCAATACGAGGGTGCAAAAATGATAGCTAACACCCTGAATCATAGATTTTAAAGGGACAAGGTGGTCGCATATGAAGAACCAAGCATATAAAAGTGAACTTGGAGAAGGAGGATGACCCAAACGTTATCCTTGTTGAAGACATTTGGGATCCTACGCTATAGATGACAAAATTTAGGATATTCCTTGAATATAAGGAAGTATTTGCATATATGTGCAAATACCTAAAGGGAATATCATCAGAGTGTTGATCAAATATCCTTAGTACTAGGAGCACACCCTGTATAGGAGAGACCATACCACATGAACACAGATCTTTCCATAAAGGTAGAAGATTGTTGAGCTATATTTTTATGCAATGAAAACAACATAAATATAAAATATATTTCTACCTTGAAAGGATAATGAAAATCATCCCCAAGGTTCCTTTAAACTATTTTTCAACCATCTAGGTAGTTTAATTGAAGACTTGTGTGATTGTTCACGAGCAGGCATTTTTTGGTTCTCTAAAAGTATTGTAAGAACACAGAAAATAATGACATGCTTCTATATTTTATTGTTATTTTCCCAATTTTATAATGAATGCAACTTTATCAATGCAACTAAGATGAATTCCCTAGTTAACCAATGTTAGAAATAAATTGCAAAGAGATTAACGTAATGATAATTGTAAGTAAATTACAAAAAACAAACCTAAAAGGACATAAACCACTGCTTAATTTCCATGTGAATTAAAACATCAAGAAGACAAGAAAAGCCCAAGTAGAATGGAGTAATGAAACTGAAACTTTGTGAACACAATCATCAAGGAAAATTTGTAAAGATGTATGATTTATCAAATCTCATCAAATAGTGAGGCCACCTCAGATGTGCACACACATGAGAAAAATTTGTCCTAACACACTAGTAGAAAATATTCTCTCAATTTTTTCACAACAAGGTAATCGCAATGATCATAAACTCTAGAAACAAATAACTAAAAACATTAACCACAATAAAGTAGTTAGTTCTTTCAAACTCAATTCATAAATTAGCATTGCATAATTCATGAAAACACATATAAAAATAGGAGTAACAACACCATGTATTGAAGCACCAATTGCATTAATTTTATTGTGAAATTTGTTGACCATTATTACATTATGAAATTGTCCTTTTATAATTCATCAACTACTAAACTAATTCTTGTTATGTGGAGCCTAATTAGACTTAGAGCTTAATTTTTCCCCACTTTATATAGCGCAATTTCCCCCCAGATTTTACAATGGGGGTTTGGGGTCAAGGGGTAGTGCCCCTTATAGGGTCCTAGAGCAAAGCTCCATGTGCACTCCCAAAAGCTCAATTGAATTTATTATTGTAAAAGGTGCCAGCTACTATTTTTCTATTGCATAACTTATTATAGTCCTGATTTTGTAAGTGACAAAGATCTTGTATAAAATGGCTCAAGATTAGGGATTTAATAATGTATGATGAGATTGTAGCTTCTCATGATGGGATTGAGATGTAAGGGATTACATACTATAATCAGGTTGTAATCACTAGATGATAAGAATATTGGACTCACTATTGATGGATGTGGCCCAAGGATTGGGTGAACCATGTTAAATCTTTGTGTCTTCTATTCTCTTTTGTGTGGTTTTCTTTTTTTTGATATTGGTTATACTTTCATGTAATTTTAATTTATGTCTCTTTAATCCTAATAAATGGTATCAGAGCTTAGTTTTTTTAGTTATCCTTCGTAGAAAGGTCTCACGGTTGGGTGGGAGTATCATAGTTGAGTGAGAGCAATGGAAGACAAGGGTAAGTTGAAGGTTGAGAAGTTTAATGAGTATAATTTTCTGTTATGGAAAATAAAAATGAAGGACTATCTTTATTAGAAGAATTTATGGTGGCTATTGCAAGGAAAATACAAGAAATCAATAGTTATGATAGATGGGGACTAGGATATTTTGGATAGAAAGGCACTTGGAAGTATTCGATTATGTCTGGCACAATAGGTGGCATTTAATATTACAAAAGCAAAGATTATTGAAGAGTTGATGTGAACCTTGGACAAGTTGTATGAAAAGCTCTCCACTTCAAACAAAGTATTTCTCATGAAGCATTTATTTAATATCGAGATGGAAGAAGGTGAATCATTTTCTAATCATTTAAATGAGTTTAATATGGTTGCTAGTCAATTATCTTCTATAAATTTTAATATTGATGAAGAAATTAGGGCTATCTTGATTTTGTGTTCATTGCTTGAAAGAAGGAATGGCTTGGTAATGACTATGAGTAATTATGCTTCTAGATCTAATACCCTAAAATTTGATGATGTGATTGGTATTATTTTGAGTAAGGAAAATTGTAGGAAAAGCTCGTGTGGATCTACATTAGGAAGTGTTTTGAACACACAAAGAAGAGGCAAAACAAATGAGAGAGGAAACAATTTTGGAAATAGTGGAAAATCAAGAGAAAAATCAAAGGGAAAGAGGTCTCAATCTAGAATACCAAGAGATTACTAGTATTGTGGAAAACTAGGGCATAAGGAGAAAGATTGTTGTACTCGAAAGAACAATACAGGAGACAGACAAGAAGGAAAAAAGGAGGCAAATTTAGTAAGTAATAATTTTGAAGAGGATGCTTTGCTTCTTTCTTTAGAAAATGTTGATGATTCATGGGTTTTAGATTTAGGGGCTTCATTTCATCCTACTCCCCATAGAGGTTATTTTCTTGATTATGTCCACGGGGATTTTGGGATAGTTTATTTGGGGGATAATGAACCCTGTTAAATTTTTGGAAAGGGGAAAATTAAGACTAAGCTATGTAATGGGAATCGTTGGCTACTACAGTAGGTAAGATATGTTCCAAGATTGAGTAGGAATTAAATTTCAGCATAGCAACTAGGTGACGAGGGTTACATAGTTATTTGAAGGTTTCAAAAGGTTCCTTAGTAGTAGTAAAAGGTTTGAAAGTAGGTACCTTATATCCTTGTATAGGTCATATTGTTCCTTCTACTTTAATGATTTTACATAAAAATGAATGTTCAAGAACAGTTGTTGCAGTTGAGGAGGGAGAACAAAAAGTTACTATAGATCCTAAAATAACACTATGACACAATAGACGTGGGCACACAAGTGACAAAAGGTATGAAATTAGTTCATTCAAAGAAAGGCTACAACATTCACCAAGCCTGTCGAAACCATTATTGCGAACATCTCAAAATGTACCAATGGTGCCTTGTATTGCTCAAGTAAATCCTTCTAGTCCAAGTTTCCCAACTCTGTATCATTGATCTCAAAGTAATGGTTAATTAAATTTCGTTGGATTGTGTTATCTTGGTACTTATACTTCACTTGTTTTGGTGAAGCCAGATTAGCTTGCAACATAGATGCCATCTAGATATCTACACACATGACACTTGTCAACAATTGTATTAAAAGTGTTAAATTATACTAATAAATACTAAATACCTAATTACAAATGTAGTAATGACCCTCAAACACAAATATGCAACTGATGAAAGGGCTCAAACAAACCCAAGATAGAACTTATAGTTTCAAAGTGCAAAGAAATGAAACTAGGAATTTTCCCTCTAAAATGTAAGTTTTAGAATTTTTGATTTGTTAGAGTGTGACAAGATTGAAGTTTCAATGTTTGAAGATTCCTTAGTCGGAATTGGAAGGCTAACACAAAAGTTTTAAAAGTGGAGATGTTAGACCTATGAAAGTATGAAAACTTGAAGGGGGTACATGGAGTTAGCTACTTTATAGAGTGAAAGAATGGAATTCATAGGTGAAGGGGGGTTTAGGGTTAAAAATACATCAACAACTTTGGTCCTCTGAAGTTTTGTACTACCTTAGACACTAAAACACTATAACCAAACGTAGAAATGAGAGATCTTAGATGTTGCGGAGTCCATGAACTCTAAATGTTCAAGGTTCTTCAAGACTTAGATAAAACATGACCTTAAACATCAAGACCAGGGTTTTGAGGGGAGGAGAAACTTTTAGAGTCTGTGAACTTAAAAATTATGAGGACCATAGAACACTTGAACAAAAAATCCAAAAAATGGACCATAACACTAATTACCTAGCATACAAAAATGATGACCTCTTTGGTGACTCAACCATGAGACCAAACTTTGAAATGGATGGCTAACAATCCAAACTCTACAAACCCTAGACTATGGAAATGAAATACATAACCAAATTGAGGAAAACAAACTCAAAAGTAGGGAAGCACCCTAGATGAATAATGGTGAATGCAACATCAAACAAAGAGGAACATCCGACCATAGTAAAAGATGACTATAGAAAACCACAAGCCTCAAGCAAAACAAAGTTTGAGACCAAGCAATCTCAATCATCAACAATAATAAGGATAATAATCATAGAGCACACCCTAGCACACAAAATATCAAAATGTAGAAAAGTCATACGAAAAAAATTCACAAATAATAAAAAATAAACACCGTCAATCTTGTATAGACCCCAAAATGGCGATGACAACACTTTGACTATTCCCTAGCATCAAAGTTTCAGACTCCAAAACTTTGAAGGCATTGTGCTTAGAAAAAAAAGAGGCTCAATCACTTAAAATTGTTAGACACTAACAAGTCTAAAGATCTAATGACTCACCAAAATGAAACAAGAAGGTGGAAAATACAAGCAATGATGAGGACATTAGACAAATTAGAGATTTCATATGTTTGACAACTTGATCTTAGAGATTCTAAAATAAAAAATTAAAGTCTAAACTCCTTAGAGTTATTAGCATTTTGTAGGTCCAAATCTCTGAGAACTCTTAAAGTATGAAAACTAACAAACTTAAAAATATATATGGATAAATAATGGAAAAAAATAACAAAAAGAACCTTAAGAACATGAAAGACTTAGAAAGACTAGGTAGGAAACCTAAAGCTTGACCCAACTAGTGGGAACACTTAGAAGTGCACATAATATGACACACTAGGAAAGCAAAGGTAATTGTACCAAGAAGGATCAAAGATGCAAGAACCAATAAAGTGGGGTTCTAATTTCTATGAGTGCATCTAAATGGGGCATATGTTATGAAACCACAACAAAGAGGAAATTGATAAGGTGCATGACATGGGAAGAATTTTCAAGCTTCAAACAAGCATCTTGGTGTCACCCATTACCATCTCTCTAAAGAAGGAATCCAACCAAATCCAATTTTTCACATATTTGAGATGTCTTAATGTTGTACACTTAAGGATACCTTCCCTATTCCATTCCTTGATAACATGTTGGAAGAGGTGGAGGGGCATGAGATCTACTCATTTCTTGACATGTTTTGTTCCTATAGACAAATAAGTATTGTTGAGGAAGACAAATTGAAGACTATATTCATTGTAGAAGATGGGGTGTATGTGTATAACAAGATGACCTTCATCTTGTGCAACACCCCTACCACCTTCCAAAGGATCATACTCTATATCTTTTACAAAATGTTAGTGAAACATTTAAGGCCTTCATGGGTGATTGGTCCATATAAAACAAGAAGGAAACCCACCTAATGACTTTGTATCAGTGTAATATGAGATAATGTTGGAGGGCGCAACTGGTGCTTAACCCAATAAAGTGTCAGTTCATGGTATCACATGGTAATCTATTGGGTCATATAGTTTCCATGTAAGGATTAAAGACTAATCTAGAAAAGGTGAAGGTGATCATTACAATGGAAATCCCTAAGGACATGATAGGAGTGAAGTCATTATTTGGGCATGTCGGCTACTATCAAAATTTATCAAATGATTTGCAAAAATTTGATTCTCAATAGACTTGATCACAAGGAAAGGTGAACTATTCCCATGGGAACTGAACAAGAATTCACATTTAAGGGAGTCAACTCCATATTAGTGAATGCATTAATTCTGGCATATCCAAACTAGGACGAGGAATTGTGATCTAGGGCACAAACTTCTAGAGAGGTTGACATATGAGAAATAAATTCCCATTGGGCCCTTACCCCTAGAAATGGACCTAGACTAAATGTTATTTAAGAGTACTCCTCAAACTATGCCATTAATATCACCCTACCTCAAGCCTACAAAAGAGTGTTAGAACATCCAATATATTTTTTGAGTAGACTAATGTCAAAGGCAAAGATAGATTACAACACAATATAAAAATAGGCTTTGGGAATGGTTTACGTGGTTCAAAATTCTGATACTACCTTCCTCCACACCCTTCATGTTACATGGAAGACCAAACCTTAATGTACTTGGTTAAAATTTTAGTCATACAAGGGGGAGGGGGGGTAATATAGTGAATGATACTCCTCCAAGAAATCACCTTTACCATCATTAGATGCCTAGAAAAGATCCTGTAATATAAAAAATATGGATGAATAGAGTTTAGAATAATGTACATGAAAGAGACCCTAAACCAATATTCTACACATACATATAAATTATTATGGTATGAGATGTAAATATAGGAGACTAATATTTAAATGAAGAAATAAAGGTACTTACCTCCAAAAAAGAATCAATTGAAAACCCTATCAGACAATCTCAGAAACTGTTGATTTTCACATTCCTAAACTAAAACTGTGAGATCTACAAAACCCATAAATATTTTTCTTTTCTGAGCTAGGTTGACCTTGACCTAGGTAAACAAAGTTGACCTTGACCCCAAAAAGTTGACCTTGACCTACACTGCTCTGAGAAAAATTTTGTTCGTGTATCTCAAAAGTTTGTCAAAAAGGGTACTCAAATTTGCATTGATATTTGTTGTCTTGTACCTGTACGTGCAAGAAAAATGGTTTTTTTTGTTTGGATGAGGGGTTTTCCTTAGTTAAACCCCAGTTTGGAATCAACCTTGAAATGTAATTAAAATTTTAATATGTATAAACAAAGTAAATAGAACTATTCACCTTGCTTACTTTGAAATCCTTGTGGAGGATTCGAATCCTTGAATCTACAAGTATGGATGCTCCAAATGAATGTATGATGTCTCAAATCAATGGCATTAGATCTTCAACACCAATCTTGAATGGATCTTAGCATTAGAAGAGGCATGGATGAATGTGAATGGACAAATCTTCAACAAGAGGGCTCCATAGAGATTGAATCCTTCAACGACTAACAATGGATCTCCTTGATTAATTGAATCTTGAATGCTTGAATGCTTGAATTCTTGAATTCTTGCTCATGAAAGTGGATGCTTGATAATGCATCATCTGATATCATAATGTGCTTTAGAGAAAATGAAAGGAGGAGACTTCCTTATATAGTGATCTAGGGCACAAACTTCTAAAGAGGTTGACATATGAGAAATAAATTCCCATTGGACCCTTACCCCTAGAAATGGACCTAGATTAAATACTATTTATGAGTTTACCATTTCAAAGACCAAAACAATCGACCTAGAAGCAGGAAAACAAATCTTTCTGAAACCTGATATCCAGAAATCATAGAACCTTGAAATTTGGACCTTGGGTCAGGGTCAAGGTTGTCCTTGACCTGGGTCAGGGTCAAGGTTAACCTTGACCTAAAAGGTCGACCATGACCCTGAGGTCACACATCTCAAGATCTTAGTCTTGAATGCTAGAAAAATGCAGAAAGAAAGTGGAAAAAGGGGGCAAAATTAGGGGGAAAAGCCATATCTAAGCTAAGGACCCATTCAAGGCACTTGACATGACTCCAAACCACCTATTGTGATGGCTAAACATTCTTATCATGGAAATGCTTCCATTTTAAGATGATGCGTTAAGCCCCCACTTTACCAAGAGTATGGACTCGATGCAAACTCTTGGTAAAGGAGATCATAATGAAAAGATAATCTTATTAAAATCAAAGAGACAAAGAGATACTCAAGCCCCCAGGGACTCAAGTCTTCATCAACTCCAAGATCACAATAAAAGATACATCATTAGAAAAAAAGAGAAGAGGGAGAGAGGAGTGGCTAGCTCGCCTAGTAAGATGTGTGTATCTCATTGTCAAACACAAAATGAATAGGATAGCCCACCAAGAAAGAACTTGATAGTCACCCCATAAAGTTATGCACCTTCTGGCGAATTTGTGCATATATGTACTGTGTCTTCTGATGACTTTTAAAAAGCACCCATGGATCCATATTCTCATATTTTGTAAAATGTGTATCTCTTCAGGATTTAGCAACTTATGTGTGTTACCTTATGAGGATTTAACATATTGAAAATTGAAAATGTGTGTCTCTTTAGGATTTAGCATGTTGCAAAATAAAAGGTTAGAACAAAAGTGCATAATATAGAACGAGGGAGGCCGTATATATGCCCCCCTCCTTAAGATGGAAAAAATACATACTATTTGTTGACAATTGGCTAATGAAGATATGTAATTGTTGTCATTTATGGCAAGACATGATGTACAGGCTTATAGAAAACCTCATAAATAAAGATACTTAGCTTTTGGCACCTAGAAAATTGTCTAAGTATGAAATCGGTTTACAATAGCGTATTGTTTTATATGTAAAATATTTTTGACATCATATTATGACTAGCAAAGTTAGATGGAGACAATATACATGTTGATGATGATGTGTATAACCTTAGACATTAGTACGGACATTACGGATAAGAGATATTCAAGATTTACCAAACATCAAAATTGGAGGTAAAGGAATTATTTTGTTTACAAAATAAATACTTGACCAATTAGGGCCAACATTCTAGATGTTTACTCTAAGTTGGAAAAGTATATTGTGGTCTTAGCTGACCTGGCAGCAATTTGTGAAAAGGCATGATATTTATACAAAGGTTATCTTACGAGAAGTCGTGTGCATTTTTATTGCAATAAGTGATATGTGAACTTTCTGTGAAGTGATATATGCAAATTTTTTGAGAACCTAATTTTGTGATCCAAGATTGGGTTGAGGTCATAGATTAGTCAAGAAAGAGGATACAACATCTTTATACTTGAGAAATAATTACTTGTTTGGGTAGTGAACTCTTCTTGTAATTGGAAGTTCATGTTTGGGAAATGAGCTCTTCTTGCATCTACTGTACTGCAACTCCTAACAGGGATTTAAGGTCTCCTAATAGGGACTCTCTATACTGAATTTGCTCACTGACTCCTAATAGGGTCCATCCTATAATAAGGAACATATATATATATATATCAGTATATTGTCTAGTGGGTATCATCCCCATCGAGGTTTACCCTTGGCCAGGGTTTCCCTAGATAGAAAAATATGGTGTTGCGAGTTCTCTTTATACACGATTATTATTTATGTCCAATGTTACTCTTTTACTATCTTATGCTTGGCACAAAGTAATTAATAATATTCAATTGGCAATAAAAGTTTGTAGAATACATATTCACCCCCCCACCTAGTATTCCCTATTTCTAACAATTGGTATCAGAGCACAATTACTCATAAGAGGCTTAATAGCTTGAGCAAGATCCCTGTGGATATGGAACAGTTGATGAAGAACCTTGAAGAGGCACTTGAACAAATTGATCTCCTCATTGAAGCAAGAGATAAGCTAAAAGATAGATATGAAGACTCCAAAGTATACATTGGAAAATTGAAGGACAAGATTGAACATCTCAAATCCAAGCCCGAATCTTTTGAATCTACTGATGATGATGATTATTCAAAACTGAAGACATAGTACAAGATCTTGAAGCATGAATTGAAGATTACCAATCTAAAGTTGACTTTGAAGAGTGATCCTAACAAAGTTGAATTTGATTTGAAGACTGAAAATTCAAATTTAGAGCCAATCTAGAAAAGATGACATCTGAGCTTGAAGCATTAAAAGTGGATCATGAAGAACTTCAAAAGCACAACACTAGTATTGTGAAAGGTGAACTGACTCAAATCAAAGTACAACTTGAAAAGCCTTATTCTAGCATAGAAAAGCTTGATAATTCAATGTCAATACAAAGACCTACTTATGATAAAACTGGTCTTGGTTATCTATTTAACATGTCTGCAAAGAAACCTAAAAATAGATCAAATCTAAAAGGAAAAGATAAATCTAATGATAAGATTGAATCCAATCAATCTTTTGATAAACCTAAAGAAGTTGGACAAGACGAGGAAGTTGAGATTTTCGATGAACCAAAGCAAGTTGAATCTCCTAATAAAACTAGGTATGAATTTAGAGGTAAGTGTTTTTCATGTAATGAAATAGATCATATGAAAAGATATTGTACAAATAAGTCATTGTATGTTACAGATTTTTATTATCATAATTGTCATGGTATGGGTCATAAAGCAATTGATTGTAGGAAACCTAATTATGATAATGATAGAAGGAATAGTAGAATGTTTGCAAATACTAACCCTATAGATAGAAGAAGATCTAATGAGAGGACATTGAGAGAAGGAAGACCTTATGAAGAAAGAAGGAAGATCATGTATTGTAAGTGTAACAACTTTAGACACATAGCCCAAAATTGTCATGCACCTATTGATCAGCAGAATCCTAGAAGCAGAACTCCAGTATGTCAGTTATGCAACAACTTCAGACATACAACAAAGTATTGTAGAATGGACAGAAACTTCAGAGATAGAAGGAATAGTGGAAGAAACTTTGGAAATAGAAGGAACGATAGAAGAAATGTCAGAACTGACAGAAGGAACCATGAGAGGAACTTATAAACTAGCAAAGATAATGAAGATCAAAGAAATATAGTCAGTGAACTTCGAGAAGAACTCAATGAGGCATTTGTGAAGGGATTTAATATTTCTGAAGAAAAGTTAGATGAAGCGGATACAGGAAAATTGAAGTCAGTATTCGAGCTTGATTCAACCAAATTGAATTCATCTTGTCCACAACACTAGAATTTGAAACTTCATTTAGAGATTGAACTACAGGTAGCAAAGTTGGGAAAAGGTGTATTGAGATAAGTTTAGACTATAGCTAAGCTCACTTGCAATTTGGAGCTTATCAAAACTTGTTACGAAGGAATTAAGAGTTACTATTATAACAGAGAAATATAATTCTATAGCAGAAGATGAAAATTGTATTTTTACAGAGAATTCATGGAGTGAAGTTCTGTGGAACATTGTCATGATGCAAGGAAGCTATGGTAAACCTCGGATAGCATTTGAAGATCGAACAAAGATTTCAAGAAAATATTTGATTTCATAATGTAATTGATAGATTTTTTGTGTTTGCAAAGTGCACAATTAATTCAATTTTGAATTGAATGAATAAAATGGAGTATAGACTTGATTACTACTTCATTGCAATCACATTAGAAGCATAGAGCACTCAAAAGTGACTTGCAATCACATTAGAAGCATAGAGCACTCAAAAGTGACTTGACAAGGTGATTTCGAACTAAACCTTATTTTGAAAAGAGGTATTTTGTTGTTTCTCTGTAGAATCTTTTTGATAGAGTTTATATTTGATAAAATCATGGATATGTCAGTAGTTCATAATATTGGCAATGAGGAGAGACTGAAATTGAAGGTTATTTTTGTGAAACCCATCGAAGGAAACCCTAATTTAGCATTATCTATTACTTTGAACAATGTAGTGTATTTGGAAGATGTAGGTGTAGACACCTAAAAACCTTTAGAAAATAAAGTATTTTTATTTTCTAAAAAAGTCCTGATGACATCATCATTTATTAATTAATTAATTAATTAATTAATTAATTAATTTTTATGCCATTAAATCCCTTTATCTTAATTAAAAATATTTAATTAAGGAATCCCTCCCAAAAATGTTTAAATCTTATTTAAACATTATTTCCTTATTTATTAATTATTTAATTCATAAATTGACCAAAAATCCTAAAATAAATAAAAAAATTTATTTTTTGCCCAAAACTTGGCCAATTTCCTTATGACCAATAACCTCTTCCAAAATCTTCTAATCCTTCTTTAATTTCAATTAAAGGCTAATCCCATCATTTCCTACCCCTAATCCCAACTCAAAATATTTAATTAAGATTAAATATTAATCCTTATGTTTATTAAAAAAGTTTTAATAAATATCTCCTCAACCCAAACCCTTGAAATAAATAAAACTTTATTTATTTCCTAAAAATCTAATTTATCCTCATCCTAAGAAGTTCTAGACTCTTCTAGAAAGTCTTCATCCTCATCTTAGAAAATTCTAGACTATTCTAGAAAGTCTTTATCCTCATCCAAAGTCTAGACTCTTCTAGAAGATGTCTTTAAACCTAATCCTAATCCCCTCCTAACCTTGTCACATTCCCTAAACATGGGTTAAGACTTACTAACCCAAGCCAAAGTTAACAAATATCTCCTCTTTCACCCACCCTCATTAAATGTCATCCACTTGCCTATCCCTAAGCTAATCCTAAACCATCCTAATCCATCCTCTAATCATTTGCACAATCCTAAGCAAGCTTAAAACCCTCCTAATCAAGTCCAAGTCGAAATTGCTCTCATCACCCTCAAAATATCTCAACCATAAAACTTTATGAAGTCCACTAGGCCATAAATGACTCTTTCAAGCCCTTTTATTGCTCTTACAAGTCATTATGAGGGTCTTTATGAAGATTTTATCCCTTGAGCCTCCTTTGTTGACTCATCCTTCCCCTTTCCTCCATCCTCTCACCATGTGACATGTGTCACTCCTTGATTGGCTATAAGGAAGCACAATCCATGTGCTCTCTTCTCATGCAATCTGAGCCCTCCATAAGCTTTTTCCCATCCTTGCATCTTAGCCCTCAATCCCTCAAGCCTCTTGCCTATAAATTGGATCCTTCCCCTTTGCAAAATAACACAATCCATGAAGTAAAGTTATAATGCTATTTTGAGAGCCAAATCCATACTAAAGCCATCTATCCACACTAAAAATCCACAATCATCCATTGAAGCCTTTGGAAGCATATTGAGCATACATCCTATGCATTTAGATAAAGCTACTCAACAAGAGAGCTTCTTATTGAGAGAGTCCATTAATGGCTCATATTCTCAATTGAGAGTTCATCTTAGTTTATCTTGAAGTTTATGAATTTTGTTTAGTTTGTAGAAGCTTTATTTAAATTTGGTTTCTATTAGCATACTAACATTGCTCATATACATTTTGGCACGCCCGGTGGGACCCCGCATGGGTCATCTTCATTAGCTTTTTTAGTCAAGTTTTGTATGTCATTTGCTGATTTTGGCTAATTTTACTTGTTTTTGTGATTGGTAGGATTGTATAAATTGGTTTTGTAGGTCCACATGAGCATGAAGAAGACAAAGGAACTCATAATCTATCTCATAGTGTTTGCAGATTTTTCAAGCTTATAGGTGGACAAAGAACTTGAAATTCTTCTTCCTCTTCTTGTCTATATTCTTCTTATTCCATCTACTTCTTCTTTTTCTTCTTGTGGGAGATCTTGGCCATTTTTTTTTAAGGAAGCAAAATCATACACACTTCTTTTTAGTGCTTAAAATGAACCCCCAAATCATACTTAAATCCATTGAAAAATTAAAAATTTGCAAAAAACAAAAAATCTTTTAACAAGTGAAACTAAACCAATCTAATCATTTGCATCCTTGCAACATCAAGGTTTTAGATGCATTCATGCAAAGTTAAGAACACTTCATTTTTGGGAATTTAAAAAGAACTTCAAGTTTCCATTTCAAAAGGTTCAAAATAAACACTAAGTGCACACTAAAATCTAAATCAAACTCAAAGCATCAATCAAGGATAAAATGAACCTCATTTGCAAATATTTTAAAGTTCTTTTAAAAATCTCATGAAAACTAAGAGTCCTAAATGGTTGCCAAAAATTGTCCTAAAAGCTTTGTTGTTTGTTCCAAACAAATGTCTTGTTGCAAAATCTTGAATGTTTCTTAGGTTTTTCATGCATCAAAACAATCTAGGAATATCATTTTTGGGCTTAAAATATGCAAACTAGAACACAAAATCTTGAATGAAAACCAAAGTCCAAAGAGTCATTTTCACTTTTGAGTCCAAAACAATCTTGAATGCTCTAAGGTTAAAACAAAGCACTTCAAAGTTCTTAAAACAACACACAAAATCTCAATCTTGAATGCTCAAAGGAAAAAACTTGAATGTTTAATCACTTGTCTTTGAATGCATGTTGCTAAAATCACTCTTGAGTGCCATGGATTAAAATCAAAGTTTTTTTTTTTTATGAATGCATGATTAAAACAAAAAATCCAATCTTGAATGCCATAGATCAAATAATCATCTTTTGGAGCATAAAAAGAATCTACATTTTTGTAATCTTTTAAGTTATAAAAACAAATAAAAATGCTTTGAGTGAGTTTGTCATTGGACTCACCCTCTTTAATCACCCATCAATTTAACCATTGGTTGCAATCTCAATGCCATCTATGGGGATGGGTCCACCTAAGAGGGTGTTAAGTGCTCCACGCAAATCAAACTCCACTCACTTGGGTTTTTAGTAGTTTTTCTAAGTTAGAAAATTCCTTGAATGCGCATTAATCTCGCTCACACTTCATTTGGGCATAAAAATTGGACAAATCTTGACGTGGAGGGCCTCCGGGTGCGTGCTTGACAAATCGAGTTTCACATATCTTTGTTTTGGGCTTAAAAAAAACTCACACTCAATCTTGAATGCCTAACAATCAATGAACATCGCATGGTTTTGACGCATTTTCAATGATGCTCGCATTTCTTAAGTTGACGATCTCTCGACTTCCATTATGCTAACAACGCTGTCAAATTGGAATGAACATTGTATGCCATAATCACAAGTGTCTTCAATCATAGCTTACAAAATCTAAATCATCAATTGGAATGAATGCGTATCTTTTAAAGCCCAAGATCATGTATGTGGTCTTGTTTTACACTTTTTAGGAGGCCTGCTTGGGGATTTCATCACCCCTTGGGACGACCTCAACTCCAGCGTTCCGGCGGAGTATAAAAATTGGGAGGTGAATCCAAAGACACCTCTCTTGGAATCAAGATTTTGTCACTCGGGCTAAGCCTCAAGGAACTTTATACCCTTGAGAAGTGAAAGAGGAGAAGTGGGTTACCGCTCCTCTCGGCTGTGTGACATCTTTTTGGTTTCATCTACAGATTTGGGCCTCACGTACCTTACGTATATCGAGGACTCCCTAGCTAAACCAAATTTCATCCTTGTAGAAAGCTTCCTAGGATGTTGGTGTGTTTGACGTGCTTGCTCCAAAATTTTGTTTTCTTGTTTGTTCATAGCTTTTGAATGAATGTTTGCCAACTTTGGTCAAAATCCCAGAAAAGCAGAAATCTCCCAGCTCAAGGCATACTTAGCGTAGTCACTGCCTTATCAGAAAATCATCCAAGCTCCCCCACTGCAACCAAATCTATCTAGTTCTTTGCCTTAGAACAATCCCAAATCCAAAGTCCATCCAAATCATCCCCCCAGCTAGCTAGCAACCCAATCCAAAATCACCCAAGCCTTTAAAGAGTTGTTGTCACTTTGCCAAAATTTGCTATCCAATCAATCTATCCTACCAATCAACCAATCTCACCAAGGTTATCCCTCTGACAGAGCATTGTCTAGGGTAATCTAGCTTTGTCACTTGCATCCCTCATCACCTTGAGCTAAAGGTTGGGATCCACAAGTGGTCAATCTCGTGTCATGCCATAGGATCACTAGTCTATCCTTAAGTTGACACAATCACCACGAATCTTGCACATAGGAAAGCAAAAATCTCACTTTTTGATAGCATACCCTTGAAGTCTTCCACCCACAAGAAAGCCAAAAATCTCCAGCCAATCCTCCTTAGGTCTTTCATACAGCTTTGACTCTCCCTAGGAAATCTTTCATCAGCCAATCCAAAATTTGTGCTTAATCCAAATCCAACCATGAGCTTCCATGTTCATCCATATGCAAGACCCCATCCCCATCAAACTCATCATCAAAGCATAAAGTACCAATCCTATCACGATGTGTTTGGTCACATTGTCCTTGCTCCCGCCACCTCCTATTTCAATGATGATGAAAATCTTGTTGACTATGACGGGTATATTGAAAGCCTTAGAAACATTCCCCCAAGCATCCCCAAAAATTCAAGAGTTATTCCAAACTATCTAGTCATGCCATCCGATATTCCAGCTTCCCCTCCATCACCCCATCAACCAAGCTTCCAATCTTCCACCCCCATCACACTAGCTATTCCTGTCAATCCACCTCCACCTTCGACACACGAGTCTCCAAGGAATATCCTAGAGGAAATACAAGAAAATTCGCCTCCAACAGTCGATAAGCCATGTCATCTAATCCAATCATGTGGAGTAGTCAGTGATGAAGCTTCCCCATCTATAATATCACCTCCATCTCCCATAGCTATCATCCCCATACCATCCATCAAATTGCTTAAAATCCTTCCACTTCCCACAAGCATCAAAATCCCACCACCTGTCAAATCCCTCAAAATCCTATCCACATCGCCTCCAAGCATTTCCCAAATCTCTCGTAATGACCCTTATGCATCCATCTTCTACTCACCCATCTCCACTACTGAATCTCCCATCTATCCATCCACTGCCTTTGAAGAATCCATCCCTTCACCTCCTATCGCACCAATCACTCCAAACCAATCCTATCAAGATCCTGCCCAAAAGCATGTTGACATCCCCCAGAGCATAAATGAAGATATCATCGTACCATGTCTTCCATCCATAGTGCAGTCACCATCTCCTCCATCTCCAAAACCTCAAGCCATATCTCCTCCACTACAAGATATCTTGTCATCCCACCAGCTACATCAAGATCCTATCCTTCCATCTCCCCCACTTCATGCTTCCATCTTACCACCTATCCAAGCTATTCCACCATCTATAATCTACCCTCTTGGTTCACTTACATTCATCCACGGTGGCCCTCTCTCAGCAGAAGAATTAAGAATAGTATCTCCCCATTGCAATACACCTAATAAATCACTTCTACCATTTTCTGAAAGCAAAAAGTTTCCTCAGCTTGTTCAAATGCTCAATCGATGGCATTATCAAGGTCAAGGTTTAGGACCACAAGAGCAAGGAATCAGAGAGCCTATTATTGCACAAAAAAATCTAGGATTTCATGGTCTTGGATATGTATCCAAAGGCTCACCATCTAAAGGTGTTGGTACACCACACCCCCAAACCAAGCCTATCTCCAAGCCCACCATGCCAGCCTCCCATCACTCCTTTAATAAATCTTATGTCATCCCCCCTCCACCATCTTTGCAACCCAAAATAACCTACCATATCCCCCCTTCATCCGCTAAATCCATTTTGGGTCCCTATGTCCCAAAATCTACCATCCTCCATCCTCCTATCAGCCATCATAAAAATCCTATTCCATCCATTTCTATGCAAGATCAACAAAGGCACATATCAGGGCACATCATCCATCATCATCCCCCTACATGCTCTTTCATATCCTCTCCATCTCACAAAGCTTCTCCTAACCATCTTCCCAAAGCTTACCATGGCAATGTGAATGCCAACTTCAAAATGCATAAAGCTAAAAATCCACATCCTAGGCAATCATATGTCTATTCTAAAAGACATACTCCAAAAAGGAAAAATCCAATCAAAGAATGCAAAACAATGCAAAAGCCTATGAAAAGAAAATCCAAAACCATGTGGATCCCCAAGAAAAAAGTTGAAACCCAATGCATAATGGCATCCACCATTGCTAATCCCCCATCTAGTGACTCATGTCCCCCATCTCCTAACTCCATCTTGGGTGCCTATATCCCCAAGCACGCTTCCACAAATCCTCCATCACGCCCGCATCTACCATCTATCCCCCATATGCTCTTTTCACACCCGTTCCAACATGTGCCAATGTTGCTCTTGCAAGCATCCCCATCTCATGCTCCTTTCCAGCATTTTCATCCCTCCATCTCCTACCATCAATCCCATCTAATCCGATCTATTGCATAAATCACACATCCGGTGTACCTACAGCTAGCAACAAAATTGAACATTCCAACAGCTATTGAAAAATCCCAAAAAAGCCAAAATAGCTGAAGAAAGCCAAAATCATTCCAGCTAAGTCCAAAGTCAAAAAGTCAAAAAGAAAAGAAAAATAAAGCGTCCACTGGTGAAAACTTGGAAATTCAAGCACCTTGGACAAGTACCATGATGAAAACTTGGCAAACAAGCGTCATGCGTAATCCTGCCATCCCCAGCTTAGCCTATCAACCTCATGCTTTTGGTCATCTCTTGACATCCACCTCCATCTTCCAATCTATCCACCTATCCTCCATCCTCCAGCTTCCATATCACACCATCCACTAATCTTATGCAGCTTCAACCAATCATCTCAGCTATCATCCATCTCCCTGGCCCCTTCAGCTTTTTCCATCCTAGCTTCAATCCTATCACATCCATCATAAGACCTCCTTCCGCATGTTATCTTCTAATTGGGGGCACTATATTCCTTGGAGATCTTGTCTTGTCCATCCTCCCTTGTCATTGGTATCTAGCTCTAGGCTATCCTCATGCAAACCCAATGTCATCTCTTTATATCCATCATAATCTTAGCTATCTACCATCCTATCCATCCATCTCATCCTGCTCCTCTAGCTAACCTTGGTCACAAAATCTCTCCTCATCATTGGATGCATCCTGCCAAATCCATATCTTTTTCTATCACCCCACCCTTAGCTTTCACATCTTGCACAACATCAAACCATCCCGCTATCCTATCATCCTAAGCTTTTGCCTGCTTGTAACTATCTTGGTCAGCTTTAGCTTGTAAATATCTTGGTCTGTCAGCCTGTACATCCTCTTTAGCTTAGTACCATTGTATCTATCCAACGTTCGTGTCATTTCATCCTTGATCAGCATCTTGCACCCATCGCACATCTTGGTTAGCTATTCCAACACATCCTTTAGCTAGATTTCCTGTCACTAAAGTGCTATCTTTCTTAGTTCAGCTTGCCAGATGCATCACTCATCCAAATCCACCAGCTTCGGTGCTCTCTGATAGGTCCTTGCAGGATATAGCTTTCCTCATGTCTGATCTTGGTCCATTAGTACCTTGTCCTACCCATCTCGTTGGCAAACGGCTCTCTTTTGGATTTTCACTTTCTTTTGATTTGGGATCTTCCCTTTTGGGTCTTGAAGTATCTTTTCCAAGCAATCTCCTTGTTCCCTCCTCAAGGTTGCCACGATCTTCCATATCATGGTATGCTATGAATGGGGCAATTAGAGCGTAAGGTCTTGATCAGGTCTTTCGTTTGTTTTTCTTTTCTGCTTGTGGGTTCTCCAATGTCGTTTCCATGCTGCTTCCTCTAGGATTCATGTGTGATGCTGGGGCAATCCTTGCGTGTTTGTTTTGATTTAGTTTGTTAGTCCTTTGGACGGTTGGTGAAAAGGCCTTGATGTTCTTGGTAACCTTGGCAATTAACCAATAGTCCTATAGCAAATCTAGTGCTCAACTACATGGTGGTACTTCTCTTTGAAGTATCCCCCCGCTCAAAAAGCTTCAATGGTTTTCCTTCATCTCCATTATCCCCCATCCATATCTAGCATCCATCTCTCCTACCCCAGCTTATGCATCAGTATCTCTTTGAATCACTCCTCACCTTTAGCTTTAGGGATCCACAATCCTAGTCTTAGGGATCCACCAATCCAAATCAATCCACCTAGCCTCATCTTTCGAGATCCACAATCCTAGTCCTAGGTATCTCCGAAACCCATCTTCCACCAATCTGACTCTTTAAAATCTTGTTGCATCAGCTTTTTAATCCCCTCATCCATCTCCCCATCCTGGATTAGTTTTATAGCACTCCGCTCCTTCATCCTCTGCAACCCCTGAGATCTTAAGCTTGCTTTCTCTTGTGCCTCCGATTCTCCTTTATCATTCTCCCATAGTGAGAGTTTGACCTAATTCAGCCCCTTCTCTTTGCCAATCTGAGTTTCCTTGCTCATCCGAGATTCTTGCACTTTTCAAGAAGCCATCGAGCCTCGCTTTCTCTCCCCGCTACCTTCTTGAGGGGGCATCTCACAGTCCATTCTCTCCTCTTCTACTCTAGCCTTGGGCATCTTATTTTCTTATCTTTGATGCCATGCCACTTGCGGCATCACATCAAAGAGGGGCAAAATGTAGACACCTAAAAACCTTTAGAAAATAAAGTATTTTTATTTTCTGAAAAAGTCCTGATGACATCATCATTAATTAATTAATTAATTAATTAATTAATTAATTTTTATGCCATTAAATCCCTTTATCTTAATTAAAAATATTTAATTAAAGAATCCCTCCCAAAAATGTTTAAATCTTATTTAAACATTATTTCCTTATTTATTAATTATTTAATTAATAAATTGACCAAAAATCCTAAAATAAATAAAAAAATTTATTTTTTGCCCAAAACTTGGCCAATTTCCTTATGACCAATAACCTCTTCCAAAATCTTCTAATCCTTCTTTAATTTCGATTAAAGGCTAATCCCATCATTTCCTACCCCTAATCCCAACTCAAAATATTTAATTAAGATTAAATATTAATCCTTATGTTTATTAAAAAAGTTTTAATAAATATCTCCTCAACCCAAACCCTTGAAATAAATAAAACTTTATTTATTTTCTAAAAATCTAATTTATCCTCATCCTAAGAAGTTCTAGACTCTTCTAGAAAGTCTTCATCCTCATCCTAGGAAATTCTAGACTATTCTAGAAAGTCTTTATCCTCATCCAAAGTCTAGACTCTTCTAGAAGATGTCTTTAAACCTAATCCTAATCCCCTCCTAACCTTGTCACATTCCCTAAACATGGGTTAAGACTTACTAACCCAAGCCAAAGTTAACAAATATCTCCTCCTTCACCCACCCTCATTAAATGCCATCCACTTGCCTATCCCTAAGCTAATCCTAAACCATCCTAATCCATCCTCTAATCATTTGCACAATCCTAAGCAAGCTTAAAACCCTCCTAATCAAGTCCAAGTCGAAATTGCTCTCATCACCCTCAAAATATCTCAACCATAAAACTTTATGAAGTCCACTAGGCCATAAATGACTCTTCCAAGCCCTTTTATTGTTCTTACAAGTCATTATGAGGGTCTTTATGAAGATTTTATCCCTTGAGCCTCCTTTGTTGACTCATCCTTCCCCTTTCCTCCATCCTCTCACCATGTGACATGTGTCACTCCTTGATTGGCTATAAGGAAGCACAATCCATGTGCTCTCTTCTCATGCAATCTGAGCCCTCCATAAGCTTTTTCCCATCCTTGCATCTTAGCCCTCAATCCCTCAAGCCTCTTGCCTATAAATTGGATCCTTCCCCTTTGCAAAATAACACAATCCATGAAGTAAATTTATAATGCTATTTTGAGAGCCAAATCCTTACTAAAGCCATCTATCCACACTAAAAATCCACAATCATCCATTGAAGCCTTTGGAAGCATATTGAGCATACATCCTATGCATTTAGATAAAGCTACTCAACAAGAGAGCTTCTTATTGAGAGAGTCCATTAATGGCTCATATTCTCAATTGAGAGTTCATCTTAGTTTATCTTGAAGTTTATGAATTTTGTTTAGTTTGTAGAAGCTTTATTTAAATTTAGTTTCTATTAGCATACTAACATTGCTCATATACAGTAGGAAATTATCTTAATAGCAAGTTTGAAACTATTGGGAGCGAGTATATGAACAAAGATATTGAAATTGTCTTTAACCATGATATGTCAGCAAAACTTGGATTTGAACATTTAAAAGAACTAGATCTACTCAAATATCAATTCTACCTAGAATTGGACAATGAAGAATGAAATCAAATCATACTAAGTAGAATTCATGATGGAAAATTATGGATGGAAGACAATGTAGTTGACATTTCAGCCATTTTTATTCATGAGGTAACTGGTCTTAGCAAACAAGGCAGTGTACCTATAGGTGAGAAACTAGTTAAGAAGAAGGTTGAGAGTTACACTAAGGAAACTTATAATGGGAAGGCCATGGTGATTAGCACCATTAAACAAGATGAAGTAAGATTCCTAAGAAAAATCGTTGCCTATTCTATTTGTGCAAGTTCTAAGATTGATGAATTATCAACAGGATTCATCTGTGCAGGTTATGAGACTTGTGTTGAGAAAGAACAAGTTAACCTAAGTGAAATTCTAAGAGTGCAACTCCTTGAAAACTTAGAAAAAATCAAGAGGACCAAGAATGGTGTGTTCAGATTCTAGTCATTGATCAATCATATATTCTTTCATTTACTTAAGAGATTTCCATACTTATCAGTTATAGAGATTATGAGTAGTGAGAGATGTACCACGGAAAAGATTACAAATGTATGTAGAAGACATCCAACAAAAAAAATCTTGGACAACATAAATTTTTTCATGAAAACATTTTAGAATGGGATGGATATATTGATTTATTGTTGAACTCCATAAAGGACCAAGCTGAGTACAGATTTGAGAAATATGAAGAAATTACCAAGTCAACTTATCAAGCATCCTTAGAGAAAGCATCTTACAAAAAGAATGAGACAATAATGAAGAAAGCTATAACTAAGTCCAGTATGACATAAAGTGAGCCATAGGCAGTTAAGTAGACAATGAAACAAGGAATAATGTATGTGCAACCATTATCAGTCGGGGAACCATATGGTGTGTCAATTGTAGAAATACCTTTAGAACAAAGCATTCAATATGATGAAGTATCAGTTGAACAACCATGTGAGCCGAAGAGAAAATCTAAGAGATTAGTAGAAGTTATGACTACCAAGACTAAAAGAGGTGAGCAATAGGCTATTGGACTAGGAAAAAGATAGAAGTCATTTTTGACAATTGTGAAATCTAGGGAAGAAGAAGAAGAATGGGAAGTAAAATAGGCAGAAAAAGTTACTATTTCTAAATAGACATCAGAAAAAGTAAAGCAACCTTGGAAGCCAAAGATTGAGAAGATCAACTTAGCCATTGCAAATGGAGGAAACTTTGTTCAGATGAAGAAATTCTATGATTTATATAATGATATTGAAAAAGATCAGATCGATATCTCTACTGTGAGATACATGATTGCTAACAATCTGAAACTTGAGGATATTGAAGGTACAGTAAATCAGAAAGTCGATGACAAACTTATAGAGAAGAAAGCACCAACTCAGGAAGAAGATATGGAACTTTGGAAGTCTATGTTAAGGACTACATGCAAAATAGGTGATGAGGAAGAAGTTAAGAAATTGTTGAACAAGCTGACACCCTGCTTGAGGAACAAGATAAGACCATTTTTATTTATGGTAGGTGAGAAGAATACAACAAGGAGTGAAAAAATTGTAGCTATCAGTCAAATAATGATAGAGTCAAAGGTAGCACCTACACTAGCACCTAAAACCTTGGATGTGTTAGTAAATGGTGACACTATGTTGACTAGACCAATGTTACTATCAACATTGATGATACTAACCCTTTTGAAAGTTTCAATCAGCTTGAAACTTAGGCCAAGGTCATTCAAGATTAGTTGAAACAAATTGAAGAAGAAAAGAGGCAATTAAAGGTAGAGAAGAGAAAGATCAAAGAAGCCAAGTATAAATTGATTGAAGAAGAAATGAAAAGGGGAGTAGAGGAAGAAAGGAAGAAAAGAGTAGAGGAGGAAGAAAAGAAAGACAAGGAAAGAAAAGAAAAGGAGGAGAAAGAGGAAGAAGAGAGAAGAGCTAAGGAGATAGTAGAGAAGAAGCAAAATGAATATGAAACTAAACCATGTGGTTCATCTACTCAACTTTTTCTTGCTAGCCTAACAAGTGATGATGATGATCAAACTGACTTGATCTCATCTCTGACAAAACTGATTGAGAAGAACGGAAAAGTAAAGAGCTTACAAAGAACCTTAATGGAGGCAACCGACAGATTACACAGTACTCTAGCAGTCAAGCATACGAAGGTAGATCCCAAATAGAGGGCACAAGCAATGTTAAAATCTCTTGATGAAGAATTTACAAATTTGTTAAATGTTACAGAGTCCAAGGCCCAGATTTCTCATGATGCTAATCTATTTAGCACCAGTTGTCAAAATATGAAGAATGATTTGCTAAGTCTTGATACTTGTATCAAGGAACTTCAGAGATGCCAACAAGATGGAAAGACATTGTACATTAAGTGTACATTATCTCATAAGTTGACCAAGGATTTTGATAGCAAGATTGAAGGAGGCTAAGTGAGCTAGAAGCTCTAACAAGCCAGATACAACAACCATCCAAAAAATTTGATGACTTTGAAGGACAACTGGCCGATGTTCACAGTGATATCAAGAAACTAGAACTTGAGAAAGAACAAATTTTGAAGAGATTATCAAAATTCACAGAGTCTATTTCTTTGAAGATATCGACCATTGAGAGACAGTTGGAGGAATGTGTCAAAGCCAAGGACACCTATTTAAATTTCTTATACTCTAATCTCAATGTAGTTGAGATTGTATCATATGCCCTACATGCAATTCTCACTTCTACTAAAACAAGCAAGGAAACTTGAGCAAAACGTTTGAATAATCTCAAGGAAAGTTTCAATGATTGCATGAAGATGTTATCAACTTAAGGAAGATGAATATAATTTTTGACAGTAGATGAACAATTTAGTCAGTTTTTTTTCTTTTTGACATTTTGACCTTTGTCATTGATGTCAAACGGGGAGAAGATGCATAACAAAATTGTAAGTAAGGTAAGGTATGAAATCATTGTTGAGATAATGGGTGTTGTACACATTGCATAATATTTTTATATTTTTATATTTTATTTTATTATGTAATGTTGCATATAGATGGACATGCAACATGTAAAGATTCCCATGGGATATTCTTGATGAGTTGTATTGTAACATTGTGATAATATTTCATGTAATTATTTAATATTGAGGAAAAGAATTAAATGCCCAATATTAAATGTGGGGTCACTAGGTTAGGTAGCACATAGTTTATGTAATACCACTTGGTGGTTTTGTGGGACTTGCTACTATATAAGCAGCCACAAGGGTAGTTGTTGGTGTGAGGGAAAGACTCAAGCGCGACAAGGCTTGACAGGTTAGCCAAGGGAGCATTTGTGAAGATTGGAAGCATGGCATGGGATGTGTGGATTCATGCTTATTCACATGGATTGCTTGGTAGTGGCTATGGCTTTGAAGGCTTCCATGGTTGTATTATAATGGTATTTTGGTTGAATAATACATACTGATGGATGCTTTTGGAGGCTGAATTTTTCCCTCAATGAGGGTTTCCTAGGGTATATCTTGTGTCACATTTTTTGTGGGTATGTTGTCTATTCTCTTTCAAGTGGATTTAAGTTGCATATTTATTTCTAATCTATTGTGGGTTATGTGGAAACGGTTATATTCTTTCTTGCAAGTTTCCTTACAAATGGTATCAAAGCTATGGTTTTATTATTGTAACCCTAGATTGAATCCATGGGAATGCATGAAAGGATAAATGAAAGGGCAAGATATATGGGTGATTTATTACAAATCTAAGGGTTTTGGATTTGCTGTTATGATGGGATATTGGTAGATTTTGGGCATGTGAAATTTTTAGACAAAAGGGTTTTTTGGATGTTTTATTTAAATGAGGGTTTTAGGGGGTAGCTTGCAAAAATGACCTCTTGGGTAAAAACAGACCTCACTGTTGGATTCAAGTCGGTGTTTCCATAAATTTTGATATATAATATGCCCTAGTTTGGCCATGTTCAGAGGAAATGAAAGAATTTTTTAGTGTCAGTGCATGATGGCCGTCAAATTTATTCTCGTCAGAAATTTCGTCACAAAAAAAAAATCGCAGTGAAAATGGTAAAAAGACTATCTTAGTAAAATGGTCATAACTTTATATCAGGATATCAGATTTGAGACTTCTTATAGCTGTTGAAAAGCTAATTTAGAGCACTAAAATTTGGTGTAGGTTTGGTTATGTAATTTTGAAATTTTGTTAGGTTTTAAGAGCCCTAAAGTCAGATGTTATTTATTTTGAGCACAAATTAGAGGATAACTTGGGCATATAGAGTCAAATTTTGAACTTCGAGTAGTCAATGAAAAGCTCTTGGTGAGCTCTACACATTGGTTTAGATCTGGTATAGATTTTTGCATGATTTATTTGGTAATATATTTAATCTGAACAATTTATGATATATATTGACTATGGTAACATTGTGAGTTTATGACATTGTATGTTTGGAGATGGTTCTTCATGGTATGTGGAGATGTTTTTCCTTCATGGTTTGTGGAGATGGTTTCATCTTGAGGACTCACAGGGTTCTTGGTAAAGGTGTAGCTTATGCTTTCATTTGACATGTTATCCTTGGTGTTAGGATGGTTTTTATTTTTATGTCATGGTATACACTTGATACATGTTTAGAGTTGTGATATGTTATGGTATGTTCTTATGGAGCATGTTATCTCCTTGGTTGAGATGGTTAGATCACGTTGTCATGTTTATGTTCTTGAGGCCATGGTTGGAACTTTGGCATTGATCTTGGTTTAGTTTCTTGATATTGAGTACACTAATTATAAGCTGGATACTTCATAATATTGCTATGTTACATTTGGAGTTGGCATGGATTGATTGGTTATAGGTGCTCATGGATACTTAGAGACAATGGTGATGTTGATTTCTCTTGGATTAGAGAAGTATTTGTTGGGACAATTGATGGTTTCAGCAGGAAGTCTGATGGGCAGTCACCTGATATGGACTTGAGAGGAGATTGTTCTTAGATGAGTCTTGGTTGGAGACTTGGGTATCTTGATGAGCATTCTCATTCCCCACTCTTGGTCTACTCGGTGGTTTGCTACTTGAGAGGTATAGCCCATTGTTTCTCTTAGTTGCATTATATTTATACTTGTCTTTCATGGATATGGATCTTGAGCTATGGTACATGAGTTAGTTCTGGAGGGTTCATTTGAGAAATGGTTTAGCATTGGTTATCTCCATTTCCATATTTTGTTGTGTTGGTTGAGTTTGGAGATGGTTTTATATTGGGCATATTCCTTGGTTTAGGAATGGTTTTATGATTTTGATCTTCTTGTAAGAGGCTTACATCCATGATTAGTTATATGGTATGGTTTGGGTGTTGTTGAGGCTTCTTTTTGGGGTTTTATGGAGGAGATCATACTTGCACAGTTTACATCTAGAGGTGTGTGTAGAAGGACATGATACAGGTTATGATTTGCATAGTTTCTCTTTGGTCTTGGTTATCTTCCTAGATGTTCAGTTTCACTTACATTAGATTTGAGATTGGTTAGAGATTGAGATCACTGGTTTGTGCTCATGTATGTCATGTGAGATATGGCATGGTTATTCCTTCATCTCTTTCCTCTGTTGGTTGTGGAGAACTTGGGAGAGTGTTGGAGACTTGTTATGAGAGTTGTTCTTGTAGGTTGTTGGTTTATGTATTGTGAATGTCCTTGATACTACATGGATTCAGTTCTTTGAGATGTTGTGAGTGGATTGGTTATATATATTTGACATTATCTTTTGTAGTGGGAGCTTCTTGGTATACATGTGGAAGGTATTGCTCTTGAGGTTTATGATTGTAAGTTACAAACTAGATATGTTGATGATGTGAGATTCACTTGGTATACCTTTGGAGGTATGGATAGTTGGATGAGTTTGGCACTTGCTATGGGTGCTATTTCAGCTATGGATATTTTGACAACTAAGGATACATGTGATTACCTTTAGATCAGGTTTTTCTTTTTGGGCTTGGCATTTCAATTGGTACAGGATTTTATGATCTTCTAATGCAACAGGTTGGGTGGCTTTCTCTTTGGATGGCTTCTATGTATGTCCAATGGCAGTGGCATAATAGGAGGTGAGATAATTTATGTATGAGATGTTGGATAGTTTGATTTTGTTGCGAGTACCAGGATGGAGCACTTAGTGTACTTTGATCCATGATGGTGGATGTACTGGGAGGGATTGTTCCCTTGTTCATTTATGTGGCTACGGATTGACCCTATGCAATGTATACAACAAGTGGGAGATTGTTCAGATAATGGGTGTTGCACACATTGCATAATATTTTTATATTTTATTTTATTATGTATTGTTGCATCTAGATGGGTGTGCAACATGTAAAGATTCTCATGGGATATTCTTGATGAGTTGTATTGTAACATTGTGATAATATTTGATGTAATTATTTAATATTGGGGAAAAGAATTAAATGTCCAATATTAAATGTGGGGTCAGTGGGTTAGGTAGCACATGGTTTATGTAATACCACTTGGTGGTTTTGTGAGACTTGCTATTATATAAATAGCCACAAGGGTAGTTGTTGGTGTGAGCAAATAGGGAAAGACTCAAGTGGGATAAGGGTTGATAGGTTAGCCAAGGTAGCATTTGTGAAGATTGGAAGCATGGCATGGGATGTGTGGATTCATGTTTATTCACATGGATTGCTTGGTAGTGGCTATGGCTTTGAAGGCTTCCATTTTTGTATTGCAATGGTATTTTTTTTGAATAATACATGGTGATGGATGCTTTTGGAGGCTGGGTTTTTCCCTCGATGAGGGTTTCCCAGGGTATATCTTGTGTCACATTTTTTGTGGGTATGTTGTCTATTCTCTTTCATGTGGATTTAAGTTGAATATTTATTTTTGATATGTTATGGGTTATGTTGAAACGGTTGTATTCTTTCTTTCAAGTTTCCTTACAATCATATCGAAAGGGGGAGCATGTGTAAGTTGGATTAGTTGTAAAAGATGATTAATGTATTGATACTATAATGTTTTGGACAAGTTTTTGACACTTAGCCAATTTTCCCTATTTCGTTGCCATTAGTGCCAAAGGGGGATATTGTTGACAATTGGCCAATGAAGATATGTAATTTTTTTCATTTATGGCAACACATGATGTACATACTTGTAGAAAATCTCAGAAGTAAAGATATTTAACTTTTGGCACCTAGAAAATTGTCTAAGTATGAAATTGGTTTACAACAGTGTATTGTTTTATATGTAAAATGTTTCTGACATCATATTATGACTAGAGAAGTTAGATGGAGACAATATAAATGTTAATGATGATGTGTATAACCTCATACATTAGGTACAAATAGTACAGATAAGAGATATTCAAGATTTATCGAACATCGGAATTGGAGGTAAAGTAATTAATTTATTTACAAAATAATTACTTGACCAATTAGGGTCAACATCCTAGATGTTTATTCTAAGTTGGAAAAATTATATTGTGGTCTTAGCTAACTTAGCAAAAATCTGTGAAAAGGCTCGATATTTATACAAAGGATATCTTGCGAGAAGTTATGTGCACTTGTATTGCAATAAGTGATATGTGAACTTTTTGTGAAGTGATATATGCGAAGTTTTTGAGAACCTAATTTTGTGATCCAAGATCGAGTTGAGGTCAGAGATCAGTCAAGAAAGAGGATACAAATCTATATACTTGAGAACTAATTACTTGTTTGGGCAGTGAGCTCTTCTTGTAATTGGAAGTGCATGTTTGGGCAGTGAGCTCTTGTTGCATCTATTGTACTACAACTCCTAATAGGATTGGAATCTCCTAATAGGGATTCAAAGTCTCCTGACAAGAACTCTTTGTACTAAATTTTCTCATTGACTCCTAACAGAGTCCATCCTCTAACAAGGAACATATATATTAGTATATTATGTAGTGGGTATCATCCCCACCGGGGTTTTCCCTTGGCCAAGGTTTCCTTAGTTAACAAAATATGGTGTTATGAGTTCTCTTTATACATGTTTATTATTTTTGTTCAACATGACTTGCTTACTTTCTCATGCTTCATACAAAGTAATTAATAATATCTAGTTGGTGACAAATGTTTGTAGAATATTGATTCACCCACCCCCAATATTCCCTATTTCTAACACTAATTTGACATGTTAAGGAAAGAAAAGAACAAGGATAAAGCCTTGTTCAACATGAAGACAATATCCATAGACAACACCCAATCCAATCCAAGAAGGTCACAGCTCCTATGAGGCCATGAAAGGGACAAATGAAAAGAGATATCATGCAAGAAGAGAAAAATCAACCCTTGTAAGGGATAGCACACTATTCAACTTGCAAGGTGAGATTTTCAAGGTTGTTCTTTTTGCTACAAAGTGTCCTCCACATGGTTCATTATGACATGCATGTAGAATGTCATATGTCTCATCCTCTCTCACACATCTTCTCATAACTTGATCAAGTCTAGTGTAAAACAAGAGATTATCTATCCAAGAGAAACAAAAACTTTTCTCTACAAGCAACTTCTTTTCCTTGTAAGAAAAATGTTCTGGTATTTTATTAGTTGCAATGTAATTAGCAATGTCTACATACCATAGAGTTTGAACAACAATGTGAAATAAATGCTCATCTGGAAATGCATCATCTACCAAAGTAGTCTCACTATCATCATGATGGATTCTTGATAAATAATTAGCTACAACATTGGCTCTTCTAGGCTTATCAACAATAGTTATATCAAATTCTTGCAACAACAGTAACCATCTTGCTAACTTGTCCATTATAGCAGGTTTGTTTATGAGATATTTAATTACTACATGATCAGTATGAACAAATATGGGATAGCCAGTTATGTAATGTCAAAATTTGTTTAGGGCTAGTAGTTCTTTTTCAGTCATTGTGTAGTTTAATTATGGTCCATGAAGGCTCTTGCTAATATAATATATTGCATTTTCAAGATTTTGAGATTGTTGTGCTAGAACTGCACCTATGGCATAGTTAGAAGCATCTGGATATATATGAAAAGGTAAATTCCAATCAGGGCCTTGTAAAACTGGGGCTGTAGTGAGAAGTTTCTTAAGCTGTAGGAAGGCTTCATCATATTTGGATGTCCAACTACATTCAGCTTCTTTTGTGAGTAATTTATACAAGGGGCTAGCTATTTTGCTAAAATCTCTTATAAAATGCCTGTAATATCCAACGTGACCGAAAAAAGATCTTACATCTTTCAATTTTTTAGGTATGGGCAATGTTTGAATTACCTCTATCTTAGCTCGATCCACTTGTATTCCTGTAGCTGATATGAAATGACCAAGTACCACACCTTCCTGAATGAGCATGAACATTTTTCACTATTAAGTGCCAAATTATGTTCTTGACACCTTACCAAAACCTTTTCAAGATTCATCATTGCTTCCTCAAAAGTGACTCCACATGTTATGAAATCATCCATATATATTTCCATACAATCATGTGATATATTAGCAAAGATGCTAATAATAGCTCGTTGAAATGTTGCAGGAGCATTACATAGACCAAATGGTAAAACAAAGTATGCAAAAGTACCCCATGGGCATGTAAATGTGGTTTTGTCTTGATCTTCAGGAGTAATATTGATTTGATTATAACCACTATACCCATCTAGAAAAGAGAAATACTTCTTTCCAACTAGAGTGTCTAGAACTTGGTCTATAAATGGTAAAGCAAAGTGATCCTTTTTGGTCTTGTTCGATTCTCTTTAATCTACACAAATTCTCCATTTTCCTCCCTTTTTGAGCACTATGACCAGGGGTGACACCCATCTACTATCAAATATAGGATAAATAAAACCAACATCAAGCAATTTTTGCAATGCAGTTTTAACTATCTCCCTAAGGCTTGGATTTATCCTTCTCTGGGGTTGACAGAGTGGTAAAATACCTTCATCGATGCATATCCTATGGGTGCACAATGTAGGACTCAACCCTTTCATATCACTATAGTCCCATGCAAAGGCATTTTCATGTCTTTAAAGCAACTCTGTTAACTGTTTCATCTATGTGGGTGTTAATTTGGGATTAACATGGAGATTATGACCTTTAGACAGTTCAACAGTAGTTGTAGACTCTATCATAACAGCTTCAGAGATTGGACTTGCTTCTAATTCACACGGTAAGAGTGGATGAAGAATGTCAGGCTCTTTGTGTAGATTACAACTCTCATCACATTCCTCATATGTGATTAATTCTAATACAAAACTTTGAGGTACATCTTTTTCTACCACACAACTGTTAGTAAGGATACTCTGAAGTACTGAATCTTCCTCCTGTAGCTTTAGAAAGGATTTTCTATGCAACATCATAAGCTATACTATAGGATTTAACTCTTCTTCTTCATCCTCTAAATCTGGCCAAATGGATGTCCTTGGAGGATATAAATCAAATTTCTTTGTTGCTTGGCAATTGGATATGGTCATATTCCCTAATCTACAGCTTATATTTGCATTAGCTATGGCTAACCATGGTCGACCTAGGATGATAGGGTAACCAATTAGATTAACTTTGGGCGATAGAATCATGACATCTGCAGGATACTCTAGAGAATCTAAGGTTAAAACTATGTTTTCCATCATCCCATCAGGGGTGAAAGTAGAACTATCTACAAGTTGCAGAATTGTTGGAGTAGCCCTTAATCCTTCTATTTTCAACTTCTTCATAGTGTCCTTGGTCATAACATTTATAACAACACCAAGATCTATTAAAGCATTCTTAACTGACTGACCATTTATATTGACATTCACTACTGGACTTCCTAGATCAGAATATTTTGGTGTGATCAATTTTCCCAACATAATGTCAGCCAATTGTTCCATAACATGAACTATGGTGGGGTCTTTTTTCTTCCTTCCAAGCTTGTTCAGGCAAGCATATCTAATGACTTTTTCATAGATTGGAACATCTTTAATGGCCTAGAACAGGGGTATTTGGACATGTATGTTCTTCAACTGATCAACAATATCAAAATGTTGTTCCTCTGCTTGCATAGGTTTGCTCTATATAAACTTTTCTGGAAAAGGAGGTTTCACTGCTGGTTGAACTTAGCTTGACATGGTGACATTGGTTTGGTCAACCATTTTAGCAACTGAGGGTTCTGATGCTACAAAAGGATTTGGTATTTCAATTATAAGAGGTGGTTTAGGTGCTGGTAAAGTTTTACCAAATCTCAAATGTATATCTGCAACACTCAGAGCATCAACAGGATATTGTTGAGCATCAACACTATACATGGGTTGTTGTGGTTGTTGGTTATTTGAATTTGGCTGAGGTTGTGCAGGTAACTATGTCTACTTTTGAGGTCTAAGATTTGCAAGTGGTGGAATTAGAGTAGGTTGTTGGACTGAAGGTGGTAATTATGGAGTACTAGTATTTTGGTTAGGCCACTGTTGAGATCCCCTCCATTGGTTCGTAGGCTACCAATTCCCTTGGGGTAGTTGTCATTGGTTCTACTAGTTTTGCCAGTAGTTTTGTTAGTTCTGCCATTGGTTATTCTGTTGGTTAGGCCAGGATGGTTGGGAATTCTGAGGCTATTGGGGTTGTTTTGCTGAACATTATTCCAATTAGATTGATATTGTGGAGGACCGTGGGGATTATGGTTTTGCCATTGATTACCATATGAATTTGAATTTTGCAAAGGGTCCAGAGGCATAACTTGACATTGAGCCCATGTTCGGTGTTGAGCAACAAAAAATACTTGCTCATCATCTCCATCTATCTTGAGGTACTCAGTTGGAAGATGTTGATTCTCCATGCTTGCAACTAGTTTACATTGGCAATCCTTCTTTTGCTTCCGGCAATGAGGGCAGTATTCAGCTAGTTGTAACTTAGCTTCTACATGCTTCTTCTTTGCAGTCATTATGTCAAGATGTGTAGTGACATCATTGATGATGTCTTGTTTGAAATCTGACAATAGGTTAGATATCTCAAGCTTTGCAATACCTTGGCTGATTCGTCTAGTGACAGTGGAATGAGGTCCTTGGCCTTTCTTCATGGTTGACCTTGAATAGTTGTGACAAATCTTCTTGAGGTCATCCTAGGAAGCTTGATACACATCACCACCAACCATCAGGTCTAGTGCTTCTAGACAGTTATCATTCACACCTCTTAGAAAGACTAGCTTTTGTGAATCCTCAGATAACACATGTTGAGGGTTCTTCTGCAGTGTACATAGAAACGTGAAACATAGTCTTCCAATGTTTCTTCCTCCTTCTATGATATCCTAAAGACAACATCTCCTCTTGAACCAGATGCTTTGTAATACTCTTTATACTTATCTAGAAACAGAGTTTGCATTTCATCCCAAGTTCCTGTTGCATTAGCTCCTAAGCTCATGAACCATCATAGAGTTGATTCTTTCAATGTTTCTAGAAACAATTTGAGCTTATGGGCATCAGTTTTGTAGTCAAAACTATGACAAAGTATGTCAAATTCAAACAAGAAAGTATTAAGGTCTTCAGTTGCAAGGCTATAGAACTTGGGAAGAGCAGTTGTAGGTATATTCTTGAGATAATCAGTATTAATGAGGCTTGGGAGAGGAAATGGAAAATTAGGTTGTGCCATTACTAGAGGTATTAGATTATGAGGTTGCTTCTGAAAAGGGACATTGGGTACTGGATGATTAACAACTGGTGGATTCAAAGTTGTATTATCAAGGAAACTGGCCAAAACTTCAGTAAAAGGTTGAAGACCACTTGTATCTATTGGTTCTACTCTTGAAGATGATGCTATAGGAAAAACAGGGCTTGCATCTTCAAAAGGCAACTCAACTTCTTCTTCTTCAATTTCTTCATTCAAATTAATAGACTCTCGTGGAAGAAATCTTCCATATTCATCTCGTTGTCTTCCTCTTCGATGCATGCAATTGAACTCTTCACATTGGTGAAGGAAGCTTCAAAACTAGAAATTTATGAAAAAAACTTTATCTAAGAACTATGACTCAAAAATGCTCCTAGCTTGACACCATGCCCCACAATGGCACCAAAAATGGTCTGCCTCACAATAGGTATATAATAATCGTGCTCTAGGCCATGCTTAGGAATAATGTATTCAATTTAAGGATTATTTTTCCCACTATGAGGTGCATTTAATCTTGTCAACCCAAGGACATATACTTGAAATGGTCGACACAATATGTGCACTAGGTCTCTTAATGAGTCATTATGCTTATGTTGTAGGAAAGTAAAATGCAAGGAAAAGAACTTACACTATTGCTATAGGAAATTAACACACTTAACTCTATGAATATTGGAAATACAATGAAAGACTAACAAATATTCCAACTCAGTTCATCTACTATAACTGTTCTCATAGATGCTGCAGGAATATTCACAAAGTATGATGCTACAGGAAGGAACTTACAACTTCTACTTGCAATACTAAAAATGCTTGGAAATAAATCTATACTATCCTAATCTAGTCCACCTCCCAAGTGGGCCCCCTTGGTTGGATTCAACTAAACTACTAACACGGGATAGAAGCCAAAAACTATTTCATTACATTTCAGAAATTCATTACATAGAAACAACACATAGAACTATAAAAACAACTCACTGCAAAAGTTAATAGTTTGTTCTCATAAACTTTCTCCTTCTAACCAAAGTAACACACTTGGTCTGATCCCTATATATAGGAGATCGTTGTTTATTGCGAAATAGAAAAGTAAACAACCTAGCTATAAACCCATAGAAGAGAAAGAAGAAAAATAACAACACAAGGCGGGAAGAAGAGATAACGGCTCAAGGCGAGAATAATAAAGTCTAAACAATTGCTTTCCATAATAATAATAAATGCAAAGAATGCAATAAGTCTTCATAGCTCCTCCATACTTGTTGTCATGTCCTTTGGTACCATTATGACTTTTCTCCATCGTGGCTACACCTCAACATTCTTTTCTCCTTGAATGCTATTGGTTATCTTTAACATTCATCTTTGAATTCTTCCAATCATCTTCAGCTTCATTGCTAACAGGTTAATTATAATGCAAAGATAATTGAAAATAAGCATTTTCAAATTAAATTCAAATATAAGAACACACATTTTGATAATTATATGAAATACTACATCATATATATGATATTGGCAAAAGATGACATACTATCTACCCATAGGTTAATCATTGGTTTAGGTAAACATAAGCTCACAAATGTCTTGATGAAAATGAATAGAGTATTAACAAAGTGTTTTAAAAACTATCATAAAATAGAGGCAATAATTAGCCTCATCAGTGTTGTACAACTCTTCACTATGGACTCACAACGTAAAGCCTTCTTTCTCACTATCGCCAATGTATTCACCATGGTTCCTTTTGGGCTCCTTCGCTCGTAAAATTCAAATTCAAATTTAAAAAAAAAAAAAAAAAAACTATTAATATTTCACCTTTTTTTGCGATAGGAGCTTCCTTATTTTCCTATTTCCTCTCTCTATTGTGTTGTTCACTTTTCTAAGCTCCTACTACCTGCCTTTTTCTTCACATTGGGTTATGTTGATTACTATCACTGCTCTTCATTTTCCTTTGTGGGCGATACTTCTTCCTACATTTATTTTTGTTGGTGCTCTTTGCTTTTTATCCACATGTGACTCCTCTGCGTACTTCATTCACGATTCACCCTACATGTCACCACATCATTATTTGGCATCTTTTGTGATAGATCCTTTTTGCATCTCAAGACGTCACCCTACCACATCATTCCCATGACTACTCAATCGTCGTCTTGCTTTCAATGAGTTTTCTTACCTTATTTTTAAAGTGATACTTTCTATTTCTATTTTATTCTATCTTTAATTTTGGTGAAACTGAGTCATTTTTCATGCTAAAGTTGGTTGGGGGGGGGGGGGTGTGTTAAATGACTTGTGTTATTACTCTGTCATCTCTCTTGATATTTAGTTTTGTCCTTGTCACTCATTATTAACGATATTTTCACATACACACCACTCCACTCTTAATCAATTTTCATAGCCTGCAAATTTTTTGTCTCTGCAAATTCCTTATTATTGGTTGTGATAGGTGGTAAACATAAGTGCTTTGAACCAAGTTTTGTGGACAAGTTACTCATAGGCAGTGAGGCCTACAAAAAAATTCATTACATAAGATAGCATCATTATTTTCACAGATTGCAGGGTTACGACCATGCCATCGCCGTGGAATTTGCTCAAGGATTTCTCCACGAGAATGTGACCATCAAGGGCATAAAAAATCTAGTAACAGTGCAGACAGTAGTTGCAGTTATTGATATACCCCAAATTGGAGAGCTTTATTCTCCTACCGCTAGCACCAGGGTTATAGAATTGAAAGAAGATCGCACAAACTTTCTGTAACACAATGAGTTTGTAGAAGTTGTTAAGGGATAGGGTGCTTGGCAAAAATCACTTCCTTCACCATGGGATGAGGTAGCCTGATTCTTAGGTCATTATATTACCTATTAAGGTCATTTCAATTTCATTCATTCACACCATTTACAACTCATGCTTCATCTATGTTTAGGATAACTCGTTAATCTTCCTTACTACCTGTATCATTCATTAAAGCAAGCATGTAGTCAATTTACAGAAGGCCATGAAAACTCTCTAGCACATCATGGTTTAATCAAACTATTAGTTATACATGGCCTTCAACTTTATGAACCCTCCATCACATGGGATGTATTTGCCAAACCAGACCTCGATGTTGTAGAACCCCAGCTAGAAAAGATAGAAACTTTGGGCAACAAGAAACCCTAAAAAATAAATCATTAAAGAAAATCCATATTGATAAATCCTTTCAAACACCACAAAAATGTTTTGTTGCCTCTTCTAGTACACAAAAGGTCATTTCATCCTTAAATGCCACAACCTTTAGTGGTATGTCAGTCACTTAAACAATTTAGCCAGTGCTACTTAGAGCATCAAAGTTGAATTCCTATCTAGTAGCTCAATTAATTAATGGAAATAAAAAGTAGATAGAGAGCACCGTCATCAAACCAGACACATAAAAAAAGAGAGGGTTACACAACCTCAAGAAGATTTGGAAAGCCCTATTGTAGCAGTGGGAAATCTTGAAGAGGGCAATGCCATTGAAGAACAAAGAAACTTTATTAGTGGAATGGAACTACTTAAAGAAGAAACCAAGAGTCTCAATGAGGAGTCTGAGTTCCAAGATATAGACCCAATAAGTCCTAACAAAGATTTTGAACCTTCTAAGGACAATCCTAGTGGTGATGTTGAACATGTTACTTAACAAATTTTTGATGTAGGAGAAGACATTGACCCTAAAATTGTGTGGAAAGATGAAGCAATACAAAGTGATATTCAGAAGGCATATGAAGAAGGTGAACCTCATAAAGAAGGGGATACAAAGGACATTGTTGAAATACCCAATAGGGAAATCTTCTAGGAAGAACCACAAGTAAAAGGGAAGGTTCCTGTTGCCTTGTACCTGATGTAGACATCATCGAGGAAGAAATGTCATTACAATCCTTGGCCATTCCTGCACCACCACCTATAGGAGATCTACTGATGTTTCTGGTGCACTTCTTAATATTACTCTAGTGACAATGGTGACACTAAGCACGACTCTGGCTAATATCAATGAACTATTCCAAACTATTGTTCAGCTTTAGCAGGAAATCCAACAACTAAAGGCAAGAGCAAGACTACAAAATAACATTGAAGGCCCAAGTAATACAACTACTAACTTGAGATATTCTAGGGGACAAAATGAGGAAAGCAATCTACCTAGTTTGTATACATTGTTTGCATGAGGACATGCAAAGTTCTCAGTTGGGGGAAAATGACAAGTCCTAATAGTGCTCTTCATTAACCTTTTCCCTTGTATACCTCTCACCTCTTTGTCATTAAAACCCATTTTTGCCAAATTATTGGTAGTAAAATAGAATATTTAATATCTCTTTAAAAGTTGGAAGAATAGCTCCTAAAAGTAAGCATTTGTTTTATTAATAATATATTTTGCATTCTAAATTGCTATAGGAACTATATGATGGACGAGAGGGCTCATAGTGAAAGGAGGTTGGGTGCTGGAAAACTGTGTTGCTATTTTGCTTTGTAGCTAATGTCACCATTTTGAGGTTGCGACTTATAGAGTACGAGTTAGCTTTAGTTTTATTTGTTTTGCAGTTTAATACTGATGGTCAGTAGCTTTAGGATTATGACCTGCGGTCATACTCTTTCAATCCAAAATCTATTTTTGTACTTTTTGAAGTTATATAAACTTATGCACGATCATAAGCTTTATATATGTATGTATGTATGTATGTGTTGTATGTATATACATACATACACATACATACATACATACATATACACATATATATATATACATATACACACACATATACCTATATATATATATACATATATATATATATGTACCTATATATGTATATGTACCTATATATGTATATATACATATATACATATACATGTACATACATATGTATATATGTACATACATACATATGTACATACATATATACATATGTACATATACACACACACACACACACACACACACACACACACACACACACACACACACACATATATATGTACATATATATACATAGTGTAACATCCAGATTTTTCAGGGTCTAAATTAACATCTAACATAAGCATAGAATACAGTTATAACTTCAATTTTATAAGAAGGTATTTACATCATTCATGTTCATGTGAAGAAGATTACCATTAAAAAATCAGTTACACAAAATTTCTTAACTAAATACTTGGAAAACCTTTTAATGAAATTACTTTAGAAATTGAAATCACATACCTCAAAAAAATTGAGACTGAAAAATCATCTAAGTGTGCTTCTGCAACCATTCGGGTTAGTCTACAAATAAACTATTAAAATTTCTCAAATCGACTACTATCTCAAAATTATTTTGATGATTACAACTATAATTTAATTTAGGGCATCACATATCATATTACCAATTAGGGCATCAATTACCATCAGTTTAATTAGGGCTTCTGATACCGCTTTAGCACTTAGGGCTTCCGCGACCACGAAATTCAATTAGGGCATCCGCGACGACGGATTTCTATATAGGGTTTTTGCGATGACAGATTCAATTTAGGGCTTTCGCGACCATGGATTCAGTTAGGACCTCCAATACCACTATATCAATTAAGATTTCAACTATCACACAATCAATTAGGGCCTTAGATCTCTTTTCCTTCGATTGCTTATCTGTGACAGTTTCTCAAGATTAGTTAAATACTTATATTCAATATTCATTTATATGAAAGTAAAATAATGATAACCATGAAATACTTCAATTAAATCTTACCTTCTCATAAACAAAAATGATAATACCTATTTCTAATAAACAATTGAATGCATGGCTTATCTCTCTTTGACGCATATCCGACATATTGAGAGAGGTGAAACATTATCAGGGGCTTTAACCACCCAACCTTGGACCACAACAAATCCCCACACGATCTCTAACGAGAAAGGCCCTCCCTACCCGGAATAGACAAGAGTCATCTTACCATTCTCTGAGCATCAAGATATATATATATATACCTACCCAACAACTAGGATCAAAAGTTGATCAGGCTCTGATACCACTTGCAAGGAAACTCAGGTGCGAAAACAGCTTCCTACACTAATCTCTTAAGAGAAGTATGGTGCAAATCCTATTAAAATCTTTTACACTTACAGATTCAATATCATGTAGACAACAATATTTCAACCAACCAAGCATAAAGAAAATAGATAGAGAAAGAAACACATAACACAAAGATTTTTCGGTGGGGAAAAACCTTTCGGTAAAACAACCCCACCCCTTCAGAACCTGCACAATGTATTATCTTCAACACAAGGTTACAATACACTTGCAATTCAATTTCAACAGCGACAACAGAAGACACCAAGAACAACTCGCAGCACCAACAATACACTTTCTTGCATCCCCCTCTTCATAACCCTACAAATGCTTATAACATGCGCTTCACTTTTAGGGCTACTCCCAAAGGTAACCGTATTAGGGTTTTACCATTCTCTGAGAAAATAGGAACCCCAAAAAAAAATTTGAGCCGATGCCCCGAACCCCACTATTGGGGTAGAGTGTACAATACTCAAATTCATTAGTTGTCACATGTGTTCACTTGTCATCGAATCTTCCTAACATAGCTCTTACGTGTCATAGGAATTCATCATAACCGTTTTAGCGATGATCTCCTTATACACAATTCAAGATGCCGACACATCAACATTATTTGCAAGAAATACATTTTACAAAACAAATAATAAGAATAGGAATTATCCAAGGTTGAGACACCTTATTCCTAACATAAATCATTTCTTTGTGCTTTATATTTTCTTAGTTTAGTTCATTTGCATTGCACTGGTGTATGAGCTTGTTACAAGCTAGAGTTGTTGTTGCACCAAAAGATCGACCTGTTAATTCTTGATACAACCATTAGACTTATAGAACATAGGAGGTGATTAAGCCATGTCACAAATCCTAAAGGGGAACATTGGCGATTAAAACAATAATCCCCCCTCAACGTTACCTAAAGAGATTTGAATCTGTGACCAAGCTCTGATACCACTTGTTACAAGCTAGAGTTGTCATTACACCAAAAGATTGACCTGTTAATGCCCGATACAACCACTAGACTTATAGAACACAGGAGGTAGTTAATCCATGTCATGAATCTCGAAGGAGAACATTAGTGGTTAGTCCAACAGAGCTTTACTACCTTTAGTTCTACTTATAATATTTTGATTAGAAGAAGTCGTAGACGTATGGGTGCCTTTGATCCCGAGTCTTCCTCTCCTTTCCTTAGGATCCCAAATGACAATTTGATTATTCATGATTCCAACCCTATTATGGAGCAAAAATCTTCTCACTCATCTCATGATGAGGATGATGCTTTAAGAGTTCCTCTTGAACAAATCCAAAAACTTTCAACTGAATTTGATAAAATGGGTAATTGGCTTATTCAAGAAAACCATTATCAAGATTCTATTCAAACTATAGAGGCTCTTAAGAAAGTCCTTCATGATAATGATCAAGGTGTTAACCTCCTACGTGGTATCAGTCACCTCGTGCATTCAAATGTTAAACCTTTAGCTCAAGAAGCTCAAGATTTAGAATTTATTCCTCTGGTTACTAGTGTCGAACCATTTTCAATTCCTTTACCTAGTTTTCCTACTTATATCCCTCCTTTGGTGACTACAATGGTTCCCTCTCTTTCAATGAGTGTTCCTCATGTATCCCTCCTTGCATCACAACCTTCTTACCATAATGTTCCTTTTATTCATTCCAATCCTCTTCCAATTGTGTTTCCAAGTGTTCCTCTAGTTGTGTCTTCCATTCTTGTCATTTCTTACACTTTACTTAGTTTTTCTAATGTTGTTGTGCCTGCTATTTCTTCTAATGATTCAAAAAATTTCAGTTTGGCTCAAACTATGTCATCTTTACAACGACAACTTGCTTCTTTAACTCAAATCAAGTTTAGCATTCCTACATGTGATATGGGAAGTCCTCTATCCTTAGACATCATTTGTACTCATGTTCCTCAACAAGTTGATATGCCTTGTCTTGAGAATCACAATAGAAAAGGAGACCCTGTTACTCATGTTAAAACATTTCAAATCCTTTGTAGTGACTACACACATGACCATAAGATTTAAACCAAGTTTTTTGCTTGAACTTTTTTGTGATAAGGCCTTGCAATGGTTTTGTTCCTTGCCTCCTTATTTTATTGACTCTTTTCCAAAACTTGTCAATGCCTTTATTCAACAATTTCAAGATAACATTGGTCCACAAGTGTCTTTAACCGATTTAATGCATTGTAAACAAAATACTAAGGAAAATTTGACTGAATTCATTGGTAGATTTAAGCATTTACATGCTCATATTTCTTATCTTGATCCCGATATTGATATTCAATGTATGTTTATTTCAAATTTACAAAAGGATATCAGAGATAAGATTCTTCTTATTGAATTTACCTCTTTTCAACAACTTTGTGCAACACTTCATCATTATTAATTACAACTGAGTCAATTTGAGAGAAACACTCCAATGGCTCCTATTCTAGTTGATAAGAGTGATGCTGCTTCTAATCCAAATAAATTTCAAAAGCCTAACAACTATGTCAAGATAAACAAACAAGTGAATATAGTTGTTGATCAAGTTGTTGTTAACTCTCACAATGCTACTTCTGCATCCACTATTTTTTGTTTGAATTGTACGTTTACTCCTCTCTTTAAATCTTTACATTCTATTATGAATAGGTTGTTAACTATAATATGATTACTTTACCTCCTCTTTGACCTTTTTTACCTGCTATGATTGCATCTAAATCTTTTGATCCTAAAGCTTTTTGTCAATACCATTGTCAAAATGGCCATGATACTAAGAAATGTTATTCTTTAAAACATAAAGTTCAAGACTTGATTGATTCTAATGCATTATCTATTGATAATTTTCATGGTAGTGGGAACAAGTATATTTCTCCTCCTAATCAAAACCTTCAAATCTATATGAATCCTTTACTTACACATGATACTAGTGTCATTGCTCAGCCATCTTCTATGGATATTATTTATGATTCAAAGAAGGATAATCTTAATAATATTGTCAACCATGTGGAACATGTTGATTTATCACAATTTGTATCTCCACCTCAACCTCAAACTCACCCTCAAATTCAACCTCAACTCACACAACAACCTTAATTTAAACTAAAAGCTCAACCCAAACCTCAAAAACAATATAAGAATAAAAGACCTTGGGAACTCTTGATTATCTTTGATGATTCTGAGATTATTAAAGCTCCTGATGGTCCCCTTTACATTAATGCTAAGATTGTTAAGATACCTACATGTGGTTGTCTAGTTGATCCTACATCCTTAGTCAATGTTATTACTAATGAAAATATTTTTTATGAAATGCTTGCAATTTGATTCTTGTGATACATATGATGTGTGGATTCAAACTTGTAATGGTTTTCTTTATCCATCATTTGGTTCTATTGATTTGTCGTTTGAACTTTGTGGTAAAATTGTGAAAACTACCTTTGTTGTTGTTCCTACTTTTGATCAAATTAAAGTTAAGCTTGGCTTGCCTTGGTTGAATTCCATGCATATTGTTGCTTCTCCAATTTAGAAGTGTCTTAAATTCATTCATGATGAAGAAGTGAAGATGATTAACCATAGTGTATATCAACATTCTAGGCCCAGGGATTATGCTACACTTGACTTCTTTTGGCCTTCAATACCTAATTCATGTCCTTCTCGACATGATAATATTTTTTTCTCATATCAACCATATAAGCATCACAGGATTATTGAGTTAAGCATGCCTCTAATGGATCTTACCCGTGATCTTTTGCCTACACCTTCCATACCTCCTTTATCTATGGCTTCTAGTTCTATTAATCAAGCTCCTACTATTTCTTGTTAGTTTCTTCAGAATCCTATTAATCCTTCTGTAGAATTTGTGAAGGATTCAGTAGTTGTTCCTCCTAGTTCTCAACATATTTCAAACAAGAAAAATGTAATTGATCTTCTAATGAACATTGTAAGAAGCGTCATGCTTGAGCTAAAGACCATACTTCTATTATTCAAAGTTCTTTACCTTCTTTTGATCAATCTATGTATGTGTTAGAAGAAGTTAATGCTAATAATGAGGTTAAGATGCAAGATTATGATGATTCTATTCATATCTTACATCCTATTTCAATTAATCTAGATGAAGAAGATACTCTCGATGATGTTAATGATGAATATAAGACTAATAACATTGACATTGGTTTACCTAAAATGCATTCATCACAATTGAAAATTACACCCAGTATTGAACATGATGATTCTCAAGAGGATCCTTGTTTGGAACTAGCTATCATTCCTACTATGATGGATATAGTCCCTCTTGTGAGTTACCCAGCTTCCCTAAATGATATAGAAAAAGATGGGGAGAGTAGGTGATACACTTGATTGGCTAGTCCTTCATGGTAGCCTTTTGTGTGTTTGTTTGTCATACTGTGCTTCTCCTGTAATATATTTGATAAATGTTTGTTAGATTCTTTTCTATGCCCCTTGTTGCTCTGTTGGTGCAAGGTGATAAAGGAATCAAATTTGTTATGCTACTCCTCTATATGTATCTATTTTTCTTCTATATGTTGTTTCATGTTATGTTGTACTTGTGCTTTTGTTTGTAAAAGTTTCCTTGTGTAATCTTCTTGGATCTGCGACTTGGTTGCATTGATTCTTTTTGGTCTCCATGTCATGGTCTGAAAATATTCTTCTTTATAACTCTTCTCTGTTCTTTCCTCCATTATGATTGTAGGCCAAGTCAAGAGCTTAGGTTAGGTTGTTTTTAGACCTTAGAAGGTCTCTTGCAATGTTGTCTAGGTAAATTAGTCATTAGGACTAAGGTCACACTAATAGCCTTTGTTAGTTGTTTTTACATTTCATAATGTTAGGAGTTAGGGAGATTGAGTCTTTAAGGTGTCTTAGATGTTAGAGTTGTTAATGGTTGTGGAGATGCTATTATTGCCTTAAAATGCCTTGGATCCTTGAGACATGGAGGTTAGAGGTCCTAGAAACAAGGGTAGAGGCATAAGTGCAAAGATGCCAAATGTTGCTAAAAAGTTGTCATGACAATATTTGCAATTATTGCAAATGTTGCATGCAACATGGCAACTTTGGATTCCCTGAGTTATGGGAAGTTATGCTTGATTAATAGGCCCTAGAATTATGGAGATAACATATATGTGAGCCAAGACTTGAATCTAAGACAGTGAGATTGATACATTGTAATTTTTGGTGTGTGAAATAGAAGACTATACTATGTTACAACAACATTTTGAGCTTTTGTGTGAATAGTACCACTTTAATCCATTAAGTGTATTGATACAGTGATTGGAATGTGTTATATGGTGCATGAGAAGAATTTTTCAATTTATAAGTTAAGGGTTTAGATTAGGTTTAGCGTGCTTAATAAATTGTTTTAGGTTAGTGACAGTTTGCTGGTCTCACTCAGGCATTTAGGGAAAATGGCTCCCACATGAGATTCAATGATGGAAACTCAAAATAAGTGGTTGAATCTTCAAGTGGGGCCTCTATAATGTTTTATATAAATATAGGAGTTCAGTGGAGTTGTACTACTATTTTGGATTTCAAGTCCTAGGTGAGCTAGGAAGGTCTGGTTAAGGGTTTGACAGCATCGAATCAAGGATTTCATGCAAGGGATTGAAGTTTTCTACGGAAAAAGTATAGTTATAGAAAGGGGAGAGTCCTAGATTGACATCTCCTAGAGGTTGAGATCTTACCAATCCATCTAGGTAAGTTTCCAAACAAGTTTGTGGTCTAGTCCTAGGAAATAGGCCTTTTAGGCCTATTTGACCTACATAATAGGAACCACCTGTACATACAGCTTGGGGTTTCAAGACTCACAAAATCTCTTAGAGAATCCAAAAGGGCATTTGGATCTAGAGTTTTTAAACTAGGTTTTTTGGATAACTTTAGCAAGAAAGAGGAATTAGTGGATTACAAGGGCTAATTGAATTAGGCCTAAATAGGCTTCTTTGAGGCAAAATCTTGAAATCGGTTAGGAAGAGGTCTAAAGATCTTTCCAAATGACTAGAAATGGAAGAAAATGGAGTAATCTCATGATGATGGATGGCCCTACATTGAAGGATGTAGTTAGAGAGCAAGTTACACTTGGATCCTTCTAAGTGAGTGTCGAGGAGAGTACTAAAATAGAGTGAGTCTTTTGAGGTTAAGACAAAAAGGATCAAACTCTTGGCGAGGAGTTTGGATTGGTGATATTTAATCACCTAAACCAATCAAGGACCTAGGTAGATAGGTTCCTAGAAGAGACAAGCTAGGTCTCTTAAGAAGTAGTGCAAGCAACCCCTAGAACACTTACATTGTATTGGTATCAGAGTAGTTTGATTAGACTTGTGGTGGATGTTGTAGCCTACAGAATTAGTGGGAGATAATACACTAAGTGGAACATTAGAAGACACAACCATGGTGACTAACATTGAGTTAGCCAAGAAGGTTGAAGAACAAGAAGAAGACAACAAGTCACCAAGGGAAAGAATAGCTCAAATGGAGCAACTCTTGGGTGAAGTCCAAGAAAAAGTTGATAGGGTCAAAGAGAAAATTGACCTAAAGGGAGAAAAAGAATCAAGGGAGAAGGAACTAGAGTTGGAAGAAGAAGCACCAACCCCTGACCCTATTCTTCCTAAAGAGCCATTCTTAAAGGCATTAAAAGCATTGAGTGGCAAAGCTCTAGAAGGAGTACCACTATTTAGTGGAAAAATGGATCCAAATTTAGTTGTGGACTGGATTGATAGCATTGAGAACCATTTTGAATGTGATGGTATCTACAAGGCACAAAAAATTGTGGTGGCCAAGTCTAGATTGAGAGGTTCAGCTCTAACTTGGTGGAAGTTTGTGCAAACAGAAAGAGAGAATGATGGGAAAGGTCTTATTGTTAAAAACAAGGTGAGGCATACCTATCTTCCTAATGACTATGAACTTCAACTTCATAGGAGAAGACAAAATCTTAGACAAAAAGATTTGGATGTCCAAGCATACACTAACGAATTTCAAAAGCTATGTTTGAGATCTAAGGTGGTTGAAGAGGAAAGTATCAAGCTTGCAAGGTACTTGAATGGTCTTAAGTGGTCTATTCAAGAAGAGATGAGCCTAGTAAATTTCAAAACCATCAAGCAATGTTATCAAATGGCCTTGAAGATAGAAGAGAAAAACAAGAGAAAGCAACAAACCTCTAAAGGTAAAGATAAGAGCAATTATAATAGAGGTCAAAGAGGTGTCTATGGTGGAAAGAGTTCAGATTCAAGGACTCAAGGTAAGGTGAAATTTAGTGAACAACAAGAAGGAAGCTCACATAGAGGTGGTAGAGGAAGAAAATCTAATTCTAGAGGAAGAAGTGGTGGACAAGGAGGAAGAGGCAACTACTTTGCTAGTATGAAATGCTACATTGCAATCAAATGGGGCACCCAACTTATAGATGTCTAGATAAAAGTGGTTCATCACAAGGAGGTGACAAGAGGACAAACTTAGTTCAAGATGAGTTTAATACAATAGACAAGCATGCTGAAGTACCACTGAATTTAGAAGAAGGGGAGAGCCTCATGATGAGAAGAACTTTAATCAAAGAGCTAGTGAAGGAGAAGCCAAGCCAAAGAAGATCTTTATTTAGGATAAAGTGTAAAATGATGGAGAAAGTGTGTAAAGTCATCATTGACTCGAGGTCTACTAAAAACATTGTGTCTGAGGAAATAGTTAGCAAGCTAAAACTTATAAGGACACCCCACCCTAATCTTTATAATGTCACATGGCTCAACAAAGGCCAAGATGTGTTAGTAAATCAGCAAGCATTGGTAGAGTTCTCAATCGAAAGGTATAAGGATAAAGTTTTATGTGATGTGTTACCTATGGATGCATGCCATTTGCTCCTAGGTAGACCATGGCAATTTGACCGCCAAGCCATAGATAATGGAGGAAAGAATTCCTATTCTTTCAAGAAAGGCAATGTAACCTTCAAAATTTAGTCATTGTTAGAGGATGTTGAAGCAAAGATAATAGGTCCTACTGTTCTAATGGTAGGTGAAATAGAGTTCCTACAAACCATGGAAGAGAGTGAAGGCATAGGTTATGCATCGGTGTTAAGGCCAAGAGAGGAAAATGAAGACAAGGAGACTAAGAAGATAGAGTTACCAAAGGAGATTCGAGGTATGCTGCAAGCTTACCAAGATATTATAAGTGATGGACAACCATCAAATTTACCCCCTAAGAGAGCTATAAGCCATAGGAGAGACCTAATCCTAGGAGCTACCCTACCTAACAAAGCAACTTACTTCCCCTCAACAAAATGAAGAAATAGCAAGACAAATACAAGAACTCCTAAACTAGGGCCTAATTAGGAAGAGTATTAGTCCATGTGTCATACCTATTACTTGAACCAAAGAAAGGAGGAACTTGGAGGCTTTGTATAGATTCAAGAGCCATAAATAGGATAATCATTAGGTATAGGTTCCCTATCCCTAGGATTGAAGACCTAATGGACTATCTAAGTAAAACCAAATACTATAGCAAGATAGACTTGAAGAGTGGTTATCACCAAATAAGGATGCATGAAGGAGATGAATGGAAAAAAAACCTTCAAGATCAATGAAGGGTTGTATGAATGACTTGTCATGTCATTTGGATTGTCTAATGCCCCCTCCACATTCATGAGACTCATGAATGAAGTTCTCAAGGACTATGTAGGCAAGTTTGTAGTAGTGTATCTAGATTACATACTAGTTTATAGCAAGACAAGGAGTGAGCACCTAGAACAACTTGACATTGTTTTCAAGAAGCTACATGAGGAGAACTTGTTGATCAACTTGGAGAAGTGTGAGTTCATCAAAACAAAGCTACTATACATTGGGTTTGTTCTAGCACATGGTCCATTGAAAATGGATACAAGAAAAGTTGAAGCTATCATGGATTGGCCCACTCCAAAGTTAGCAATAGAGGTAAGAAGTTTCCATGGTCTTGCACAATACTATAAGAAATTCATAAGACAATTTAGTGCAATTTTTGCTCCTATGTTAGATTCTATCAAAGGAGGAATGAAAACCAAGTTTGTGTGGAATGATCATGCTAATAAGAGTTTTGAGTTACTCAAGGAGAAGATAGCCACTCAAACTATTTTAGTGCTACCAAGCTTTGAAAGGCTTTTCACTATTGAGTGTGATGCTAGCAATGTAGCAATTGGGGTTGTTCCAAGCCAAGAGGGGAAACCAATAACTTTTCATTATGAAAAGTTGAGTGAGGCTAAAAGGAAGTACTCCTCATGTGATCTAGAAATGTATGCATTGCTCTAGGCACTAATAAAATTAAGGCATTATTTTTTTCTCAAGGAGTTTATTGTGTATTCAAACAACCAAGCACTTAGTTTCTTGAATTCACAAGAAAAGTTAAGTCACAAGCACATGAAGTGGGTTGAATACCTACAAGCATATGTTGGAATAATTTAGAATAACTGAGACGAGGAGGGGGGTCAATCAATTATCAAAGGTCTAGATGTATAAATAAAACTTTTCACAGCTTAGTGAACCCATAAAACATTTATCATCATGCATGCATCCATAAGATTATGCAACCACTTAAAATTTGTAGGTTACTACAAAATCAATTTGCAGAAATGTAAACATGAAACATAACTGATTCAACAATACATTTGACACAATGATTTATGTGGAAACCCAATTTGGGAAAAATCACCAGTAACATGCTACCCTTTTTCACTCTTTTGAAGTGATGCCTTGTGAAAGGCCAACCCTGTTAAAGGTTACAATACACACTGTTAAATGTGACCCTGTTAGAGGATTTCAATCACCCTATTAGGAGTGAGCCTTGTTAGAGGGCTTTAGACCATTCACTTGGTTAAAGGATTTTCAAATGACTATTAGGTCAACCTTAGTCCAAAGGATTTACCCTAGACTGATATAATTAGTAGAGAGTAACAGTAAGGCTTGATCTGATAACAACTTACAACTCCATTTGTAGATTACAAATTGCTATTTTAGTCCTCCATTCTTCTTGGCCTTCACACATTTAAGCTCCAATAGCTTGTTCACCCTTCAAGCATTCATACCCTTAAGCCTTCTTGCTTAACATGTTAATGCATACTCTTCTCTTAGGTGACTTGATGAAGCAAAACCCTTTAATCCTTATCTTCCTTTGGTTCTCACACCTGACAACCCTTGCTTCTGACCAACCATTCCTATAAGTACAAAATTAAGATCCTTTGCCAGTCATTCTCCATTGTTTGATTTAGGGTTAGGATAGATTAGGTAGGATTCAATGAATTTACTCCATATTTCATATCTCTTCTAAAAACTTCTCCTTCAATCCTCTTTGAATTCACCTCAAAATGGTTTACCTTAAATTTTGTGCCACCAGCTCATCAATCTTATCTTCCATCTGGTTCACACAATCCAAGAAAATAAACTTGTTAGCTCAGATCCATCGAATTCATGATCTTTCAAATAATGCAGCCACTTGGCATTAACTTGCTTATGATGCTCAACACATACTGTGTTGCCGACATCCTCTATAAAATCACTCAGTACGGACTAAAGTTTACTGGTGCTTGACATCAACTAAAATTTACTCAGCATCCACTATTTTGCTTATCATACACAAGAATAGACTTTTACTTGGCTCCAACTAATTTTCTGCTTGGCTTACACTGACTTTGCTTGACACCTACTATCCACTTGGTCAAGCTTGGTAGACAAACTTTGTTTAAATTGTTCTTCTATACTTGCTTAGTGTAACCAACCTTTGTAACCTTAAGTAGAATATCAATACATCATGTTATCATTGTCTTAGCTGATTCTTGTACTCCTTTACATATCATAACTCAATTTTTCCTGTAGGTGCTATTGTTACATCTTTGATCAAATCCTCTCCATCAATCAAATAAATGATAGTACTTAAATCTTGTAAGCAATTGTCTTACCAGCAAATAGCAGGTTTTACATAAGTGAAAAAACAATGATTAAAACATATTGATCATACTTGTATCAATTTGTTCTCAACAATCTCCTTCTTCAACAACATATACCTTCAATATCAAGCACAAGAAGGGTGTCCTGAACAAGGTGGTAGATGCATTGTCCAGAAGGGCACTCACACTCCAAGAAATTTAGTTGAAGAGCATGGGGATAGATCATTTCAAGGATCTATATGTAGATGATGAGGATTTTTCTAACATTTACAAGGTATATGCTGAATACAAGAATCATTTTCATAGTAGATATGTTTAATATACTTTGCAAATTGATCTCTTGTTCAAGGGGAATCAATTGTGTGTTCCTAGAGGCTCTATTAGAGAGAATTTGATACAAGAAAAACATAATGGAGCTTTGAGTGGACATTTTGGGATCACCAAGACCTGAGATCTTGTTTTATGGTTTTACTATTGGCCTAGAATGAATCTTGATGTTAGGAGTTATGTGGAAAGTTGTGTCATATATCAAAAAGCTAAGGGCACTTCTACAAATTTTGGTCTTTACCAACCACTACCAATCCCTACTAGGCCATGGGAATGTCTAAGCATAGATTTTGTAGTTGGGTTACCCAAGACAAGAGGAGGAATAGATAGTGTGTATGTGGTTGTAGATAGGTTCAACAAAATGGCTCACTTTGTGCCATGTAGGACCACTAGTGATGCCACTCGCATAGATTCCCTATTCTTCAAAGAAATTGTGAGAATCTATGGGTTACCAATCAACATTATGTTAGATAGGGACACTAAGTTTATGAGTCATTTTTGGAAGACTCTTTGGTAAAGATTGGGCACCAACTTGTCCCTTGGATCAGCCTACCATCCCCAAACTAATGTTTAAATTGAGGTGTTAATAGTAGCCTTGGAAATATTCTAAGATGCTTGAAAAAGGAGTATAGACACTAGTGGGATCAACTGATTGGCCAAGTTGAATATGCTTACAATGACACCATGAACAGATCCACAGGAAAGAGTCCATTTGAGATAGTTTATGGACTACATCCTAGAGGTGTATATGAATTGATAGATTTGAAAGATGGAGTGAAGGAAAGTGGGTATGTTTATGATTTTTCATATGCCATGAAAGAGGTTAATGAGACAGTGAGGAAGACATTGGCAGAGAACACCATGAAACACAAAACTAAAGTGGATGAAACTAGAAGGGCAATTGAGTTCAATGTTGGTGATTTAGTCATGGTGCATCTTAACAAATCCAGATTGAAGAAAGGAGTCCCTCACAAGTAACGTATGAAGAGGATAGGACCTTATCCTATATTGGATAAGTATGGTGATAATGCATTCAAAGTTGAACTACCTGAAGATAGTGGATTGTCACCAATCTTCAACATTGCAGACCTAGTTTATTATAAGGGAACACAATAGGATAGTGACCAAACCATACAAGAGGTGATCAAGGATGTTGAAGACTTACAACTACCTACTACCACACCTACAGGATTAGACAACATACTGGACACAAGAGTCTACAAGAAGACTAGAACAAAGGAATTCAAGGAGCACTTTATAAAGAAGCATGGACATATGGATGCTGATGCAGTATAGATAAAGGAGTCAAAGTTCAAGAAGTTGGGGATAGATCCAAATATCCTCAATCTAAGGGTGGATTGATCTTTTCATTTTGGGGAGGATGGTACAGGAGCATACCTAAGAAACCTCCAGTATTTGATTGGTTTTTGGCTTGTACTTGACTCTAGCCAAGTCAAGAGCTTAGATTAGGATGTTTTTAGACCTTAGAAGGTCTCTTGCAATGTTGGCTATGTGATTTATTCATTAGGACTAAGGTCACACTAATAGCCTTTGTTAGTTATTTTTACATTTCATAATGTTAGGAGTTAGGGAGATTGAGTCTTTAAGATGTCTTAGATGTTAGAGTTGTTAATGGTTGTGGAGATGCTATTATGGCCTTAAAATGCCCTAGATTCTCAAGATATGGAGGTTAGATGTCCTAGAAACAAGGATAGAGGCATAAGTGCAAAGATGCCAAATGTTGCTAAAAAGTTGTCATGACAACATTTGCAATTATTACAAATGTTGCATGCAACATGGAAAATTTGGATTCCTTAAGTTATGGGAAGTTATGCTCAATTAATAGGCCCTAGAAGATGGAGATAGCATATATGTGAGCCAAGACTCGAATCTAAGACAATGGGATTGATACATTATAATTTTTGGTGTGTGAAATAGAAGATTGAGCTGTGTTACAACAACAATTCAAGCTTTTGTGTGAACAATACCACCTTAATCCATTAAGTGCATTGATACAATGATTGGAACATGTTCTATAGTGCATGAGAACACTTTTTCATTTTATAAGTCAAGGGTTTATATTAGGTTTAGTGTGCTTAATAAATTGTTTTAAGTTAGTGATAGTTTGTTGGTCTCAGTCAGGCAAATTTAGGGACAATGGCTCCCACATGAGATTCAACCATGGGAAATCAAAATAAGGCCTTTGTACATGTTGTATATAAAGCCAGGAGTCCAGGGGAGTCGTACTAGTATTTTAAATGTCAAGCTCTAGGTGAGCTAGGAAGGTTCGATTAAGGGTTTGACAATGTTAAATCAAGGATTTCATGTAGGGGATAAAAGTATTGTACATAACAAGTACACCTATAGAAAGGGGAGAGTCCTAGATTGAAATATCCTAGATGTCAAGGTCTTACCAATCCATCTACGTGAGTTTCCAAACAATTTTGTGGTCTAGTCCTAGAAAATAGGCCTTTTAGACCTATTTGACCTACATAATAGGAATCACTTGTACAAACAACTTGGGGTTTCAAGACTCACAAAATCTCTTAGAGAATCTAAAAGGGTATTTGGATCTAGAGTTTGTTAACCAAGTTGTTTGGAAAATTTTAGCAAGAAAGAGGCATTAGTGGATTACAAGGGCTAATTGAATTAGGCCTAAATAGATTTCTTTGAGGCAAATTTTTGAAATCAGTAAGGAAGAGGTCTAAAGATATTTCTAAATGACCACAAATGGAAGCAAATGGAGTAATCTCATGATGATGGATGGCCCTGCATTGAAGGATGTAGTTAGAGAGCAAGTTACACTTGGATCCTTGTAAGTGAGTGTGGAGAAGAGTACTAAAACAAAGTGTTAGTCTTCTAAGGGTAAGCACAAAGGATCAAACTCTTGGAGAGGAGTTTGGATTGGTGTTATTTAATCACCTAAACCAATCAAGGACCTAGGTGGATAGGTGCCTAGCAGAGACAAGCTAGGTATCTTAAGGAGTAGCGCAAGCAACCCTTGGAACACTTACACTAGTAGGTCCCTTCTATGTTCTCTACATGTTTATGTGGTATTTCCCTTGTTTTGTCTTCGATTGGGGGCATCTCATAGTGGAAACGTAGTTAATGGAGTTGTTTGTGTTTTCGTTCAAGCCATTGCTTCTGTTAAAGTGTTAGCAATGACTTTAATGTGGGGGCATACACTCTGCTCACATATTGCACACACACACTTTCAATCTACATATATTTTTCAAGGTACTCCTCTCTGTTTTATGGATTAGTGACTAATCCTTAAAGCATGGATTTTTTAGTTTTATAGGATCTCTTGATCCCTCCAGTTTCAAAAATATATTTTTTGATCCCTTAAGGTTAGATCTCTTTTGCTTTCAGTTTTACTCTTATGGAATAGAATATTCCTAAGGGTGAATCTTTGATGTGTTGACTAGTGAGTAGCCACATTCACTAGGCGGTTCAATTCCATCTTTCTAGTTGTATTGTTTCCTTGTGCGGTTCACAATGGGACATAAGTTCTCATTGGGCGAGGTAATCACACACTCTCTCTTTTTTCTAAAAATGTCTCTCTTATTGTGATCTTGGAGTTGATTAAGACTTGAGTCCTTGGGGGCTTGAGAGTTTCTTTGTCCCTTTGATTTCAATAAGATTATATTTTCATTACGATCTCCTTTACCAAGAGTTTGCATTGAGTTCATACTCTTGCTAAAGTGGGGGCTAAATGTATCATTAGAGAATGGAAGCATTTCCATTTAGGACTGGTTTAGCCCTCCAAGCAGGTGGTCCAAGGTCGTGTCAAGCACCTTGAGTGGGTATTTGACTGGATATGGCCTTTTTCCCCTGTTATGCTTCTCTCTCCCTTGTTTCTAACCCTTTTCTGGCAGCCTTTTATGAAGATTTGAGATCTTTGACCTTCTGGATCAAGGACAACCTTCAATTTGACCTGGGTCAAGGATGACCTCAGCCCTGACCCTAGGTCCAAATTTTAAGTTCTGGAGGTTTCGGGATATCGAGCTTTAGAGAGTTTCATCTCCCACTTCCAGGTCAGTTGTTTCAGATTTCAAAACGATAAAATCTTAAATTGTATTTAATATAGGTCCATTTCTAGAGGTTAAGGCTTAATTGGAATTTAATTCTCCTATGTCAACCTCTCTAGAAGTTTGTGTCCTAGATTAGTATAAGACCCTGACCTAGGTCAGAGTTGACCTCGACCCTGACCCTAGGTCTAAATTTCAAATTCTAGAGGTTTCTAGATATTGGGCTTCGGAAAGTTTCATTTCCCGCTTCTGGGTCAACTATTTTAGATTTTAGAACGGTAAACTCTTAAATTGTATTTAATATAGGTCCGTTTCTAGGGGTTAAGGCTTAATTGGAATTTGATTCTCCTATGTTGACCTCTCTAGGAGTTTGTGTCCTAGATTAGTATAGAAGGAAGTCTTTCTTTCTCATTTTCACTATCCAATTATTTTCCATGATCAAGCATCTGCCTTCCATTGGATTTGAACATAAGTGCAATCAAGTGATCAATCAAGCAAGGAGAAGGAAAGCATTCAAGAATTCAATTATCCAAGCATTCAAGCATTCAATTCATCAAGGAGATCCATTGCTAGCTATTGAATAGTTCAATTACTTTGGAGCCTTCTTGTTGAGGATTCTAACATCCACATTCGTTCAAGCCTCTTTCTATTCCAAGATCCATTAAGATTGGTGTTGAAGATCTAATGCAATTGATTTGAGACATCGTACATTTAATTCTACATTCATTTGGAGCATACATACTTGTGGATTCAAGGATTCGAATCCTCCACAAGGATTTCAACACAAGCAAGGTGAATAGTTGCATTTACTTTGTTTATCTATATTGCAATTTCAATTCCATTTTTTAAGGTTAATTCCAAACCGGGGTTTGACCAAGGCAAACCCCTTATCCAACAACAAAACCCTTTTTCTTGCAAGAGCAAGTGTGGGACATTGAATATTAGTGCAGCTTTGAATACCCTTTTTGATGAACTTTTGGGATTCGTGAACATAATTTCCATTGAAGCAGTGCAAGTCAAGGTCAGAAATAAAGGGGTAAGATCTTACCCCAGCTTTGGGTCAAAGTTGACCTTCTTCAAAAAAACAAAAGGTTTTTCTAGTCTAGATCCAGTTGTAGAATTTCTGAAAACTGTACACATACATTAGAAAACAACATTTTCCAGATTTATGCTACTTTAAGGTTAGTATTTGTTTTAAATTCAATTAAGATTTCAATACATAATTTTCATAATAAAATATAAGGTTTTCTTCTCTATTCATATTCTCCATAGATTGATTCTTTTGTGCATTAGCCTTTTTGGTTAATCAATTTGGATCTCTCCTTTGGGAATTTGGATTTAGAGGTAGATCTTATATCCCTTTCATTCCTCTACATTTAGATGAACACTTGTTGTTCATCTTACAATTACAGATCTCATTCCTCGTCTATTCCTTAAATTCTTCAAACATATGTTCCAACCTCCTAGGATTCATCCTTCTAAGCGGTATATTGAATCAAAACAAGGTGTAATTACCTCAATCTTCAGTGATCCGTCCACCTAGAAGAAGTCAACAAGTTTGTAATAAGTTACCAACAACTTGTGCAAGTCCTCTATAATTGTGAGCTAGAACCATGACCTACCACCTCACAACCAGGAAGTTCAGGTCTTGACAAGTCCACCAAGATCAACCATGGTCTAATAAGTCACCAATTAGACCAACCTTGCACTAATACCATCTAATGCAATATAAGGGTAGTGTATCCCCAAAGGAGATGACCAGATCCTCAAAAAAAAATTCATAGTAGAAGTACAACAAGATACAATTGAAAACATGCCAATTTGTTATCAACAAATTTTAAAATACATCAATTGAACATCATACATGTCGGGTTGTAAGGCCTTCCGGGTTACAACCAATACATTCTAGATTACACACCAAATTCTATACTTCGAGCCTTAGCTACCACTTCCTTTACTAAATCCTTAACAATTCTCTACAAGACACACACACACAGACACACAGACACACAGAGACACACACACAGAGGTTGGCTTTGAGTTCACATTCTTTAAAATAGGAAACATGTTATCCAATATAGGACCGACCCCACTGAATTAATGACTAGATACATAATACATTATAAGAACATCAACCACCTTAGATATAGGTCCCCATATGATCCAATAAACTATACACAAAGCCATGAAGCCTCACGAAAAGATATGAACCTCACGGAAGCAAAACATCATACATTGTATGAAGAACCACATATGAAATCAACACCCGAGAAGATGAAACACAACTCCAAACATGTGTAACATTGAATTCTACAAACATAGGAGAATGAACTAAGATAGATCCACAATAAGAAGCCAAGCCCACCGAATTTGGAACAAGAAATCAAGTGATCACCAACTCAAACTGTCAGATAAGAAATGAAAAACATAAAACAAAGAAAATATATTTTTGGATGATGCAAGATTGCTAACAACCTAAGGATTCTCTTGCATTAAAGAGCCAACATATGAGAGAGTCACAAGTTTGATACATGGAAAGCAGCGGGATAGAAAGTTCCAACCTGGGATCTGGAGATTTGACATAACGAGTTTTAGTGGAGGTGGAGGCTATGACAACAAGTACATGAGAGATAGTAGATAGGGCAAGGGAGTAGAACTTAGGTTTGTGACCATGGTAATTGAGGCACTCATGAGGTGTATAACAAAGGAGTGCAACACTAAATTCATTGGATGCCTCACACGAGAAGAATGACCAAAGATGGAGATACTAGAAAGGGTGCATGCATGGAGTATGCTACATATTCTTGCGGGACACAAAGGGCACACAAGGATGATGAGTACCTTTGTCAGGATGGAGGGTACCTTTAGAGCCATATTGTTTGCAACAGGTTACAAGGATGACTTAGAAGGTCAAGGAGGAATGTATTGTCACTCTAGAGTGAGAGGATGCCCTACAAATGAGAGTGAAGGAGCTGGGAAATGAGATGGCATAGGAGAAGTTGGGTCACATTAGGAAAGAACAGTAGCTGCCAACTGCTCAAAAGAATCGCATGGATGCCTTGAGACTACCTAAAGTGGCACATAAGAAACAAAAAAAAAAAAAAAAAAGATATATGAGGATCCTCACCAACAACTCCCACACGCCACGACCTCAACTACTCCAGGAATGTCCTCTCACCCATCTTAGTAGACATGTTTGATGCTTTTATAAGTTGTTTTCTATCATCTAGAAGACAACAAGTTTTGTGGGGGGATGATGTAGACGAAAATTATGCCATTAACATTACTCTATTAGTTAATCGAGTAATATAATAAAACATTTGTTCCAAAATGATAGTTGTTGCTTACAATTGATTGACTTACCCAACATTAAGCACTATTTTTATGAGGGTTGAGACAATTCATGTGTTTATTAATTAGAGAGACTATTATGAAAGACATATCATTCTGTCATCTATTTAATTATGTGTGATTTCTATTTGTTCATGTTATGTCACGTACAATTTATATTTATGCACTAATATTAAATGTTTACTATTATATTATAGTACACAAACATGTTCAAATTACACATATAACATAATTTTTTTAAAGATTTTAAGAGATGCCCAACCTCTAGATCCCCTCTTCTTCCCCACTTCAAAATTTCCAAATCTGTTGTAAATTAAATGCCAAAAATGTGTCAATGCTAAGAGATAATATGTGAATAAGATTGCTTTAGACCGAAAGTAAGATATTCTCAAGCCATGGAATAGGGTATATAAGGAACCGACATTATTCCATCATAATGTTCTTCCGGGTGGCCGTTGGGTATTGCACTCTCCTTCATCGTTTTTCCTTAGGAGATTGATTTTAAGGCTTCAGAGTGAGGTGCACATAAAATTAGACAGTGAAGTGAAGATAAGGAACAATGTCGGATGAGGAACACCATTTTGATCAGACGGCAGACTCAGGGGCATCCAAGACATTTCCCCAACAAGCTGGTACTGTTCGCAAGAATGGTTACTTAGTCATTAAGGGAAGGCCCTGCAAGGTATTCAATTATGGCTGATTTAGGCATTGTTATTTTACAAACCAAATTTGACTCATTAATTATTATTTTGTTTAAATTTTTATAACATATTTTGTGCTCCTTACTGTATGGGTTTGTATATGGGTATCTGTTTGCTCTTAAATATTCTGGGTCTGTTAATGGGGTTTCGTGTGTTTTAAATTCGTATTGGTTTTGTATATGGGTCTCTGTGCGCTCTAAAATCTTTTGGGTTTTGTGAATGAGTCTCTGTTTTGCAATGCTCTTCCTGAATAACTTTAGATAGTTACTTTTTTCGGTTTTCAGTGCTGCTCAGTGTTTTAATCACTGCCATGCCATTATCACTGTGACTGATTCTTGTGCACTCTCAAAACCCCCACCTTGCTTTCAATTTAATGGATGGCTCGCAATTCAGGATCAACTTATCTTTGTATATTTGGTGATTGATTCTTATACACTCATGAAACCCAAATAGCAATTTGTGCTTCAAAATTCGGATTAATGTATCTTTGTGTGCATTCGGGTGGTCTGTTGGATTCCCAACATTCATCTTTTTGTTTTTCAAAGATCTGTTAAATGTTTAACTGCACTATCTTTGAGTCAATACTGTATTCATTATTTATTTAGGTTTTATCACTTTTATGATACAGATTTAGGTATCTAAATGTTGTCTTATGTTGAGGTTGTTTTTCTTCGACAAGATATTTCTTTTTCTATTCAAACATCTATGGACATCTTCATGGGGTTCTACTTTCACTTAGTACTAGTTTCTCATTTTGGATTTGGATGCATATACACATTTGCAAAATACAATTTAGAAGATTTCCAAATCAATGTTTTGGATCACACTTAGTAATCTTAAGGTGAAATTCATATCAGGACCTTATTTGTGGTCAGCATTATTTTTTGAGTTTAGTTGTCTTTTTCTTTGATGCTGTCAGATATTTTTGGATTGGGCAGTTTAATGGATTTGCCAATTAAGTAATTTCATTCAGATTCTCTTTGTCACGAGGAGATCTTGCGTGCTACAGTTAGGTTTTAATGGCTGCTTAAGAACCAATTTGCAGGAAGATTGGTGTTTTTTTGTTATTTCTTCAGACAATGGTAAGAAAATCCTGGATTCAGAAATTAAATTCAAAATATTAGGAAGCATAACTCTTATTAGTTCCGCTGATATTTAATATAAGAATCTACAAATGCCCCGCTATAGGAAGCTGTACACTATCCAACTCTCAAACCCACAGCTGTCTTCTCATCAAATCTGAAAATAAATACAGTTAACAAACTTAAAATTGAAAAAATGAATAAATTACTCAGACCTGTACCTTTCCTTTGTAGATGAAGAAGGCTAGGAACTAAAAGTGTGTCCCATCTTGCAGGAGTCAGATGTAGAAGTTAGGTACACAAAAAAAATGGTATATATAAAACTATACTTTACATTATAAATGATAGAAGTGGGGACACAGCTTTTTAAAGCCTCCCGTGTTCCTATGAGAAATCATCTAACTGAAACCATTAAAACCCATCTTCCAAACTAACATGCTAACTTTCAACTAATATGGCCATCCAAACCAACATATTAATAAAATATTATACTGTAACAAACGATATAGATCAAGAGGTTATATTTCGAACTGGTAATCTAGTACAGTAAATATACACAGTTACAAATATCTTTGGATTAGAGACTCCAACACATTCTTTGATTGAAAGGGAAAACAATAAGGTCTGGAGCATCCTTTAGCCTTGCTGTCTCTCTGCAACTCCTGGCCTCCGCACTGGTATTGACTAAAATGTGCCATCCTGACATGATTGTGTTGAAGTATTATTGACCACCTCTGATTGTTCATAATTGCACGCAGTAGAAGTAACATATGATCTGCTTAATCACATTGGCCCTAGTTCACCAATAAACTCGTACCTGTAATAAGTTAAATTAAAATCAAACTCCGCCTAAAATTGCCTGACCCTTTTGGTTCGCATTCTTTTGTGAACAACCTGACAATTGTACTGATCCCTGTGAATAATTTTCTGCCAAAACCAACCCAATCAGTTAAAGATAGTATTGGACTACTATCACTCCTTGTTAAAGCCGAAATATTGAAAACCGAAATGGAACACAAACACTTAAAAGGTGGAAAAAGACTTCAACATACACTAAACTAGAACTGAAAATGTGACATGATTACTTTTGCCAATACTTTTGAAGCAGTGCATCCATTTTCCAAGCAAGGAACATTAATTTTGAGTTTGACACAAGAGATGTGTGTATTTTAGCTGAAAAGCTTGGATAATTGTGGCAGTTATATTTGCCTTTTCTATTACTGAATAATATACATCATTCAAACAAGGTTGCATTATCAGCACAACTAAGTTGGATTTTGAAAGGATATTGTGTTGGGGGGTAGCTTTCTTATGAGTAGGTGTTGCCTTGATTGTGTACAATGGGAAAGGGGAAGCATTACTATGATGTAAAGTACTCCCCACTTCGCAATTCATACATTAGGAAGGAAGAATATCCCCACGAGGCTCAAGAGTTGACTCAAGCTCAAGTAGAAATATGATCTGTCATTCCTTAAATATGTAAATGATGGAAGTGGAAGAATGATAGAATAATGTAATAAATCTATTAGGAAAGTCATTAAAAAGATGGTAAAACAGGCTGAGACAAACTGATAATGAGCTACAACTGAAGGAAATGGAAATTACAAGAAACGGACCTGTGCCAGAAATTTTAACTAAAAATGGCAGGGATAGGTTGAAACTTGACGTGTCCTTGGGACAGGGTGAAAGTGGTACATGTCCCTAATACTTCCATTTGAAATTCTCACAGAACATGCAACTGTTCCTCGTCTACTTAGATCTGAATCCGTAGCTCAACATGTTCCTGCACATAGTAAAATGCGGAAGAAGGTTGAAAAAGGGGTTTGTTTTAGTCAAGTCTATGTTTAGGTTCAAACTTGAAATGAAGGAAATCATGCTATCATGTAGCAGAGGCTAGATCTTGAAAATGAAGCATATCATACCTTTTAGATGCAAATACTTCTTTAAATGTGATTAAATATGTTGATGCAGTGGCTCTGAATAAACCCAAAAACACAAAAGGAAATCAGGCAAGACAATACCTCACATTATAGGTATCGTAATTTACTAGAGTGTTTAATTTGAGGAGAAGAAAGAGAACAATGAAGTTTGATGGATGAATGTGGTTGATAGAAAACAACTTTGCTTGGCCTTCAATGGGGGGAAGAAGCTAGATCTATGGAAGAAGACACCTTGATTGCTTGAGAGGAGTGGAGGCTTGGATGCTTGAACTTGATGGCTCTTGATTGCTTGTTTTCTTTCTTGCACTTGATACCTTGAACGCTTGATTGCTGGACACTGACAATAAAGGATGCTTGATAATCTTGATTGTGCTTGCTAACAATAGATAATGGATACCAAAATGAGGAGAGATAGGGACTTTTATATACATCTCACATCATTTCAAGGAGTTAAATCAAAGCAGTCCGGCCATGGGACTGAATTTTCATCCCTTTTCCTAGCATACACATCCAAGACAAATTTGCTTCCTATTCTCCTAGGACATATCCCCATCCAAGGACATGTTGCCAATGGCGAGGTGTCCTTGGAAGAATGAGTCTAAATTTGATATGACTGCTAGGGATTTAATGAGAGTGCGGGATTTCCGATGACAACTCATTTCAATTTAGAGAGTCTTAGCCAAGTAAATGAGTTATGGGATTGGATGAAAAATATAAAAACATGCGTGAAAGTAAAGGCCAACCTCGATTTTAAGCAAGATTGAAAGAGTAGAGGACCTATATTTGAATTTAGGTACCCATTTAGTGTGTCCTACCATAGAAAATATAGTAAAGTAGGCACAAAATGAACCTAAAATTGAGTATAAGCTATGTGCTTACAATTTAGGACTACATTTAACCATCACTTCAGCAGGAGTATGTGACAAGTTCATGCTTACGATAAAGGAAGAGATAGTAGAGAGCAAGAATGGTGAGAGGGAGATGATCACGAGTGAATTGCGAAGAGGTGAGAGAACACTAAGTTCAAGGGCATAAGCTCCCAAATAAAGGATCTTAACATCCATATGCAAGGGCACAAAAACAAAGCAAAACAAAAGACAAAAACAAGACACAACATACGAAAGGGTTTAGTACGAAAAACAAAACTCCAAATCCATTAGTAGAGGAGATCTTGATTGGAAATACCTTAACCATTAACATTATGTTCGGAAAGCGCAAGAGCATAAGTGACCACATAGAATTGGTAAGGGCATCACCAAATACGATACAAAACTCCATGATCGGTCCCACTAGCATAGCTATGAGAGCATGGAAAGAAGATCGATTATGAATCCAACGGACTATCAAATTGTGCTATGCTAGGTGATCTATGGGAAGAGGAGAGAAAGAGAAGAGTAGAAAGGCTAGCAAGCAGCGTTATGCTAGCTTTACTAATCTCAAACAGAGGAAGGAGAATTGATGGTCTAACAAGTTGTGTTATGCTACTCAATTCTACCTTGATATTTTGTACATAGGGGTGGCTTTAAATTTTTGCACATTGGGGCAGCTTTGAAATTTGTGCATAGGGGCGGCTTAGGAATTTTGCACACAGGGACGGGTTAGGAAATTTGTGCACATGAGTGACATTTGCATGTGGACCTATAAAAAGGTGATCAAGCCTAAGGAAAGCATTGTTTCCTTAGGGATTAAATAAACAAAAAAGCTGCATATTGTACAAGGGAGGCTGCATGGATGCAATCTTGCTTATGATAGCAACATAGGTTTCATTACGAGGAAAGATAATCAAGGATACCTACTTCCAACAACAAAAAGATATCCTCAAGACAACAATGTAGGTCATAAACTTAACAAAGATTGTAACTCTTGTTAGCTAAGAAAATAGATAATCATAAAAGGATAGTCTGCTTGTAGGAAGAGACCTTTGGAAGGAAGAGATCTTGGTTGCAAGACATCTACCTTCACGAGGAGTTCTTGAACAAAGACAACATATTTAAGACAAAGAGGGGAAGAGAACAAGAATGCACCCTTTTAGCCCCCTATTGCTAGGGGAAAAAAGGATTCTTGACAAAGGAGAACATACTTTGAAACACCAAGTAAGGGAATTTGCTTATGATAAACATAGTTTTACAAATAAATAAGAGGTTGTGATCAATGATTCACACCTCTTGTATAAGGGAGAATCTTGAATCAAAGCAATTCCTTATAAGAAAAGAATGCCACATAATAAAAAAAATGCCACAATACTAAGGAAAGTAGATCCCTAGAAAAGGAAAAGAAAACGAAAAACACAAAACCTTCCCCCCCAAGTTTGAAGGTCAAGATATAATATATTGTATACTTTTAATGATAGTCACCTTATAATAGATATGCAATTCCAAGCAAAATAAATTGTAAGCCAGAGAAGAAACTTGATTCAAACAGACACATTTACGCTAGAAAGGACATCACAATATAAAGTAAGCAAGTCATAAAGAAAAGATATGAATGATAGAAACAATATATAGTCCCTAAATGGAAGATTATTTTGCGATAGACAGGCACCTTGAGGCATGACAAATATTGTTAAGCAAAGATGTATCTTGTGTGAAACAAAGTATCTCATACCAAAAAGTATGTACCATTATAAACTAATACATATCGATAAAGAGGTGATGAAGAGAAAAAGAGAAGGATGCCACATCATGCCAACTTAGTGGTCAACCTAATTATACAAGATATATGCTTCCAAGCAAGGAAAAAATTGTAACAAGGATAGCAATTTCATTAAAGAGAAAGATCTTGAATAACATGTCCATACACGAGAGGATATCATAGTACAAAAGAGTTGATCAACAAAGAGATATTGTAATCATTTGAAAGAGGGAAAAAGGTGAAATAATGATACCTTGCCCCCAAGCAAGAAGCAAGGAGGATTTTGTATTTGATGCCCTTATGCTCATTATGCAAAGAGTCACATAATGAAGAGCAACACAATGGGAACAAGGGAGATGCTAAGGTATGTCTTTGATATCAAGGAATTGTAAAAGATCCATTGTTAAACAAAGAAGAGATCAATCGACCAAATCTTCAACAAATTGTTTAAACTCAACACAATCAATAAGGGAAAGTTTGTTACTATGATGAAAGAAACACACAATTCACCATTAACGGGTCTTTGGCTCTTTGGAAAATTTCTACAGGGGAGTTGAATTCTAGAGTCATATTTAATTCCAGAAGATTCTTTTAGCTAAAGCCAAACAATCATCCAAATGTGGTCTACCTATGGATGGTGTTGGTAAAAGAATATCAAGAGGAGGTTTTGGTTGAGATGAAGAAGAAAAGTGGCATTGTAAGGTATGAAACCTATACCACATTTAGTGAATTGTGTAGGAGGATCACTAGGAACCTCAATGCCTTGTCCATAAATACCTAGTCCTAGTCCATTATAACCTTGTTGACTAGTGATATCATATCCCACATTGTAATTAGCTTATGATGTGGGTTGGGGAGAAAATCTTGAGCATTGTGGAAATGTGGGGTATAAGGAGGTTTGAAGGAGGAATGTTCTCCTTGGGGAGATCCCTATCAATATTCCTATCATCCTTAGGTTGTGAAGAAGTCTTATCAAAATCTTCTTGTCTACTTAATATTCTTAGAGAGATGAAAGACTTCCCTCTCTCTCTCCCACTCTCTTTGGTATCTACATCAATGAGTTGGAGGACTTTCATCCATGACTTCTCACTCCTTGGTGATGATTGCTACTTACATCAGGTTTTTATCTCCATTTTGCTCTTTGTAGACGATGTGGTTCTTTTGGCTTCCTCTCTTAAGGGCGTTTAATAGCTTCATGATGGGTTGGCCTGTTTTTGCGATTCTCGACAGTTGGCAGTGAACTTGGGCAAGGACCAGGTGATGGTCTTCAATTGCTTGAAGATCTCGCATCTCCATTTTTACCTTCAGAGTGAGGGGATTGAGATCACTTCCTCCTATACTTACTTGGGGTTAAGTTCTTTGGGCCCCACTTTAGTTTGAGACCTGCTATGCAGCCTCGTGTGAACAAGTGGCTCGACCCCTTGGCTATGCTCGAGAGAGTGCTTCAAGCATCACTTCCAAGACACTACGACCAAGATGTCCCTCCTAGACTCTTTGGTTAGACTGATTGGCCTTTGTGGGTCCATTGTGTGGGGTTCTCTCCTTGAGTTTGATTGGGCTTCCGTTGAGCGGGTTCAGGCCCTCGTTTGATGCATTATCAGATGTCACCTGTCAACCCCTCTTAGTGTCATCTTGGTGAGTTTGCTGCCCACCCTTTCAGATTTGGGACCCATCTTTTATCTGGTTTGGTTTCTTCACTGGCCGCAGGTATTCACAAGCTCTTCTGAGGGTCGTTACTAATAATCCTACCTAGCCTGCTGCTCCTATGAGGCTATTGTAGGGTCCTATCTTGTTGGTTATGCTCGTTATTGGTTTGTCTAGGCTTATGCTCTTCTAGGTTCGATTGAGATCTCCATGAATCATCTTCCTCCCTATCTAGTTTTCTCTGAATGCCCCTGCTCACCTCCTTCCCTCTCAGTAGGAGCTGAATGAGCACGTTAGAATTGTCATCTATAGACAATATATTATTAAGACTTGGATTAATCCTTCGTGGGGTCTCTAACCAAGGATGATTTTCTACGCTGAGCACTTCATTGCTATCCAGGATAGGGTTATTGTACGCCCTTGGTACCTCATTGCCCCTGGACACATGCCCTCTACATCTCTTTGGGTTCTCTTAGAGTGGGCTCTCATCGATTACATATTCAAACTGATCATCAGATTGACAAAGAGGAGAGGATTTGCCATCTTTGCCAACTTGGGGAGGCTTAAACTTAGACTCATTTTGTGTTTCGTTGCCCAATCTTTTGTGAGATCAAAGGGAGATTTCACTTCTTGTTCAGAGAGTGCACTTCCCTTTAGGTATTCAGGCCAACGTGTCTCACACTTAACCTTCAAGAAGCCTTGCGACTTTGCAATCACATCTTGCAGCCATCGGACCAACTCATCACCTCACTCTTCACTCTTTGGTCCCTGGCTCGGGGGTCAAAGCGACCACTTTGCCACTCTTTGGATCACACCAGGTCCGTGAGACCCTGTAAGGGTTGCACTCGGTAGCACCACCCTACTTCTAGCGACTCTTCGAGATGATCCGGGGCCTATCCTTGCTCGAGACAGTACCCCTCTATTCTTGATTGCTTCTCGCCTATGAGGAATAGTTTGTTGGTTTGTCTTCCTTTGGTTCTTGATCTCTTGCTTGTTGTCTTGTTCTTTTCGCGGACACCATTTGGTGCTCTTGTTGTTGGTAGTCGACTCTTTGTATGCTTTTCAGTCCCTTAGACCCTCGTGGTTTCTTGTTGGACATTAATAAATTTATATTATCTTATTTTATCTTATTGTCTTTAGGTTCATTCACAAAGACCCCTATTTTATCTATATACTCCTTTCATTTTGTTACAATTTGAAAACAAAGCCACATGAAATATTGATAAAAGTCTAACAAGAATATTTGTAAACCTCATAATGCCATATGCAAGAGTACCATGAAGGAATATGAATATCATAACATGCAAGAAATAATATTTCTTTACATGCAATGTATAAACTATAAAGAGAAGTAAGGAGAAATCTAACATGTAGGTTATCATGCACCAATCCAACTTAGAAAACTCATGTTAATGAAATTTAGGCAGCACACAATGAGATCTAACACTAAAATCAAAATGGAAATGTGATAAAGATAAGATCTAATGTGATGATTATGAGGAGATAATGCAAAGAGGATCTAATAATCAAATCAAAAGTATGTAAGAGGAGTTCGGTTCACCAAAATGTACAATGGGAATGGGAAACAACACTATGATGTATATTACTCCCCGCTGTGCAATTCATATATTAGGAAGGAAGAATATCCCCACCTGGCTCAAGAGGTAACTCAAGCTCTAAGTAGAAATTTGATCTGCCCTTGAATATTTAAGTGATGGAAGTGGAAGAATGATAAATTAATGTAATATATATATTAGGAAAGTCACAAAAAAACTGGTAAAAACAGAGTGATACAAACTGATAATGAGCTAAAGTTTACAGAAACAAACATGAAAAGATGAAACAGACACATGCCAGAAATTCCAACTAAAAATGACAAGGACAGGGTGAAACTTGACGTGTCCCCAAGACAGGGTGAAAGTGGTGACGTGTCCTCGATGCTTTCAGCTGAAATTTTCACAGATCTGCAACTGTTCCTCTTCTGCCCAGATCTGAATCTGTAGCTCCACAACCTGTTCCTGAACAAAGGAAAATATGGAAGGTTGGAAAATGGGTTAGCCTCAGTCAAACCCCTGTTTAAGAATCAACCTTGAAATGAAATGAAGGAAAGCATGCTGTCATGTAGCACTAGATCTAGAAAAAGAAGCATATCATATCTTGTAGATTCAAATTATTTTTAGAATGTGATTAAATGTGTTGATGCAATAGCTTTGACTAAACATAAAAATCCAAAAGAAAATTGTGCAAGATAAATTGTCATGGAATTGGTGTTGTAATTCACCACAATGTTTGTTTGAGAAAAAGAAAGAGAAGAATTAAGCTTGATGGAGGAATGTGGATCTTCCTTGATAGAAAACTTCGTTGCTTGGCCTCTAGTGGGGTAAGAAGCTAGATCTATGGAATAAGACACCTTGATTTCTTGAGAGGAATGGATGCTTGGATGCTTGAACTTGATGGCTCTTTTGATTGCTTGATTTGCTTCCTTGAACTTAATACCTTGATTTCTTGATTGCTGAAAATTGGCAATAATGGATGTTAGATAGTCTTGATTGTGCTTGCTAACAATGGATAATGAAACTGAAATGAGTAGATGTAGGGGGTTGATATACATCTCACATCATTTCTGGGAGTTAACTCTGAGCAAGTCAATCATGGTGTTGGTTCCCAAAACCGCAGATTGGAATCCTATGAGCTTGGGATATCCAACCGGTTAAGGCCAACTTGACGAGATTGATCGATGCGATCCCAATCCCCTGTGCTTTTGGCTTTGCAAAACCAAGGCGGGTGTACCTGATCTTGGACAAAACACTTAAATCCAAGATCCTTAAAGTAGATCAGTTAGAATGTGAATGTGATGAAAGCCTTCCTAATGACAAGAATTATAGAAAAACTTTAAACTTGAAAATTATGAATAAATAAATAAATGTGATAATGTTTTAAATAAAGAGTGAATGCAACGAATGAATATATTAATTTCTCAATGGAAAGAAATGAAATAGTTGGAGTAATATAAAGACCAATGCTTAATCAAATGGGCAATCAGAGTCAATATTATAAGTTGAAACGTACAATGTATTTAAACTGTAAACAATTTTAACAATTTAGATGTGATGCATCGATTATATAAACCCAATTTTAAACTAGTCTAAAATGCACTTTAATTTTAGTGATATAGAGACAAACTAGATATAAATACAAAACCAATTAAATATTTCACAATATCTATGTTTATAAAATTTAAAATGCAATAATGACCCGGTCCATTGATCCGAATTTCAAAGTGTTTATAGAAAATAAATAAAAATATTTATAAAGGACACAACTTAATAATAATTTAAAACTCCAATGCAAATAAATAAAATAGATACGCTTATAGATTGTGCCGAAAATAAAAATTGCACATAAAGACACTCCTTACGGATGATCCATCTACTGCAAATTTATCCGGACCGTATAAATCTACTCAATAATTCAGATCCACTAGCTTTGTCCAATCTCTCCTTCCTTTACCAATGAAAAATATAATATCTCAAAGTGTGCATAGGATATGTAATTTTTTTAATATGAATATGTATTGTATGAGTTGTCTTTTGATTGATATTAGATGTCATATTTATAATAGATGGAAGGGCATTTCCAATCATCACACCCTTTTGTGACAAATTACTAAAAACTTAATATAATCTTGATTTAATATGACGGGCAAATTCATAACTTTGTGTACAATGTTCCTAGGCAGTGGCCTAAATGGTTTGAATAGTTTGCACCATATGCGAGAATCCTTTGCTCCATTTTTTGGCAAATCCTTCCTCCATGTATTTAGAATCATTGGGGATCTGGAAGTGCTTGATTCAAGAAAAACTTCTTATTCTACTGCTTCCATCTTCTAAGTCCACACGGGGTCTTTCAATGTTGATTATCAGGAAGTCGTGGTTTGCAAATTCTAGCCAGTGGTTCATTATGATGTATCCCCTGATTATCGGGCATCTTCATACTCCTCTTCTCTAACACGCGAGATATCTGCACATCCCTCCTATTTGAACCCTTGATCATGGAATGGGTGTGGTGTTCGATATTTGAAGACTTTAAGTGATATCCAGATACTAATTTTTATGTTGTTTGATACTGCTGTTCATCCAAGTGATATGCTCAAATCCCTTCATTCCAGATGCGCATGGACTTGGAAAAATCGTGTGCCTACTTTATCCGCTTGAGAGCCTGCAACAAACGCAAAGGAGTAATACGTATTAATAATCCAACTAATTGCTTTCGTTCCCCACTATTCTATATTCGCATTCCTGCACTCGTCTCATTGTGAACTCCTTTCCTGCATTGTCGTGAACCTTCAGATTTTCATACTAATACACTAGTATGATTTCTGCCCTCAAATTTTCTCAATGACGGCACTGGTCTTGAAATTTATCATTGCTTCTTGTATTAATAATTTCTGCAGAGCATAGTTCATTAGTCTTTAGCAAAAAACACTTGCCATTTAATAACATTTTTCTTATGCATATTCATTTTATAATAGCCATATTCCGCATTTGTTCTATATCAACAATAAACTCTGTCTCATTGATAATTACTTCCACAGATATACACTTGTGGCTTTAGTTGAGAGATACAGTTTTCTGGAATAAAACAAGAAATCAGGGACTTAAAATGCATCCTCCACTCCTACGGCATGATATTAGAGTAATCTGAAGAATATCTTTTTATACGGCATATGTTCTTGTCATAGAATTATTTTCTTTACTTGATTCACACCTGTATTCCTATTGTGCTTGTATTTGTTTTTGACGTTAGGCATGGACTTGGAATATTTACTTGGTATCACGGAGATCAATTTGATATATTGAAACATAATATTCTCTTTTAACAATATAAGTATCCTCTGGTCATAACTTTTTGAACAATCTGAACTTGCAACCCTGAGACTAATTTCTCAATGGGTAAAAGTGAGTGATCAAAACACTTCCTTGTTCATGAATATTATCGAGTCATAATCAATTCATGTCCTGAATATGTTTCCACGTTCAACAAGTTTTCTGAACAATATTTCCAATATGCATAGTACAACTGAAACTGTGTATGTTTGAAGACGAGGATTACACCTAGTGAATATGAAGATTCTCCCCTTGGCACAGCATTTGGGAATCTAAATATTGCAAAAATGTAGAGTTCCATCACATGGGACTAGATTTTCCTCCCAAATCTTGGTATAGGCCTTCGGGCCAAATTTGGGCCCCATTCTTCTAGGACGTCGCTAGTGGCGGCATATCCTATGGACTGAGAGCCGACGGTGACCATGTCCTTGGAGGAATGGGCCCGGATTTGGTTTGGGTGCCAGGGATGTAAAGTGAGTGTGGAAATTTTGATAACTCATTTCAAGGTTGGTGCAGGTCACAAAAGCCAAAAATAAGTGGATAGATCCTAGATGAGGAAACGAATTATGGGATTGGATGGAAAATAAGAAAACATACCTTAAAGTAAGGATCAGCCTCAAGTTTAAGCAAGATTGATAGGAGTGGAGGACTTATATTTGAATTTAGGTACTCATTTAGTGCCATATGAGGTCCTATCATAGTAAATACACTAAAGTAGACACAAAATGATCCCATCATTGTAGTCTTGATATACAGATTGTAGTTTTGATATAAAGGTCCCATCATTGTAATATCAAATATGCGAATATTGTGCAACTTGTTATTTAATTCTTTCATTGTTATTATATTTAATATCTAATACTTGATTGCAGTCACTGAAGTTTATAAGTATTAGGGTTAATTCTTTTCCATTTTAATCTCCTAATGGTTTCAAGATTATGGAAGCTATGAACATCCATAGTCAACATATTTTGTACTTGTTTACATCTAGAGCCATCAAGTATCATTGATTCAAACTGGTATATTTAAGATAAGGTGCATTCTGTTGAGTTTTTCAAGATCACCGCAAGTGTAATGACACTACATATTTATGTGTTTTCCAAGTGCAGATTTGAGTGCATATATATAGGAGTAGAAGAGACATGTCTCTATATTAATCAACATTAGTTATTGTAAGTTAATTTCCTTTAGACATTATTGACTATATATATAATGTCTAATTGATCTTTAATCAAATGCAATAATGTTTAACCAATAACCATAGGGGAATAACTCTAAATTAATTCAATCCGACTGAAGCTACAACATTAACACTCCCTCTTAACTAGGGAGGATTGTTAGAGAACATATTACGCTCTCAATTTATAGAGAGAGATCATCTCAATATGATATTCTTGAAAATATATATTTAAGGATATCAATGTATATCCATCAAAATAGATGTTATCTTTTGATATCATCTGAAATATGAACCATATGATATTCATCATACTTATATTCTCTTGGTAGTACACAGGCATCATGTCCATATTGCCACCTAGAGAACATGTCATATCCTAGAAGGATATGTGTTATTTGATCTCCAACAAAATCTAGGACAAAAACTGAATGTAGTCTATCAGATAACAATCATGATCTCAGGGACAACAACTTAATGTAGTCCATCATGACAAGTATCATGATCTCCAAGACAATAGCTTGATGTAGTCCATCATGATACGTTTGTTATTATGATCTCTAGGACATCAACTTAATGTAGTCCATCATGATAATACATGTAGCCATTGTTAAGATTGACACTTGACAATAGCAACCTCACAAACACATCAATGAAAGATCATCACCTTTCATGACATTATCTGCATATGCAAAATAGTAACTCACACGATATCCACCATGAACCATGTCAGAGGGTGGATCCACCATAGCTGCTTCTAGAGAGTGGAACAAAGGCTTTCACCTCAAACTTCTCTCTCACAGAGAAGAATGCATAACAAGGAATTCTACCTCGAACTTCTTCCTCGTTAAGTAGATCTCAATCTGTTGACTTTTACGTCCAAGGTTGCTTGTTAGATTCCCTCTGAAACAAAATGTCCAAGATCCTTCGATGTCAACTGAAGTAGATCCTCTAGTTACTCACTCTTAAACTATTGCCATAAGATCATCTGAACAACCAATCTTGATCTTAGAACAAAATTCCATTGCAGTCTGCTCCCTCTTGATGAAAGAGCCCCTTGTCTTGTTTTATTTCATAGTCTCGTATGTTATCACTCAACTTTCCTAATGCATCATTCTTCTTTTTGTGGAAGAATATTCTTGTAGACCAAGGAATGGAACAAGAGTACATCAAGGCAAATGGCTCTTATTATTCATATAAGCAAGAGACTACAACAAGCATGTAATATTAATACTAAAAAATAATAAATACTTATCTACATATCAACATCCTTAATACAAGTTGCTCCAATGAAGGCCCATATACATCGAATCAAAAGATGACTCAGATTTGAAACTTTGATGATGACCCTTCCCTTACATCTCCTTTCTAAAGATGGTTTAAGTGGGAATGGAACATTGGCTATTATTGCCCGCCACAATGTAAAATGCTCACTCTTATGTCATTGAACAATTTTGCATCAATTATGCAAAACTTCTTTTTGTTTAGTACATCTCAGAACCTTAGTCTATTTGTACTATGGAAGGATGTTATACGAACAATTAGGCCAATCTTTCAGTTCAGAGTCTTACGAGAAGCTCATATCTTTTGGTATGTTCAACTTCAATAAGTAGTCACACTTCATAATGCTTAGAATCTTTAGGATGATCTTGTAGCATCTTTGACATATGCATATAGGCCAGTATATAAGCAATTGTTATGCATTTCTTTACATTTCAATCATTCTAATTCATAGCTTCTATTGCAGATCTTCTTCAAACTCAATCATCTTTCTATAGGTAAGGCCAGAATGTCCAATTTGTTGAATCTCTTGTATTCCAATACTCTAGCATGATGACGAGGAGACTGAAGGAATGGACCGAGTTGTGTCTCCTTTGAACTACAACGATGCCAACCACATTAGCAACGAAGATCACAGGCTCTTCTTAGATAGTCACAATGCCCAAAACATCAACTAGGATCTGGAGACTTTCAAGTAGACATATTTTGACTCAAATATGAGTTGAAATGTATTGGAATTTTGTTTAGTTGTTTCCCAACCAAGAAATTGAGAAACTCCATGCATAGCAAGGAAAGTTTTCCCACAAATTATCTACTCAAGAGCTGCCACCAATCAATTTATCATTCTTGATCTCAGTTCAATTACAATTCACCTCATACAGCTATTCCAAAACTTGGAATCCTTATCAACATAGAATTCACGCAACAATAGAAAATTCAAATGTATAGAAGCATTAGAAAATCCTTCCTTCAAATCCACACACCAAGCTTTCTTGTCACTATACCCTTAATAAATTGCCATTAGCAGAAACAATTGCTTTCAAGGAATTTCCAATACCAAGGATGAGTCACCAATGTATATTTAGGGGCGGATGTTGAATATAAAGTGAATATTTAGGAATCCGTAGCGAACATCTGTAATTATTCAGTAATCATGTTATAATCCTCAATGATTATAGAAACCAATATAATATTTTAATATATCAAATTCTTCAACGGTTTGATATGTGAAGAGTTTGATGGTGGCTTGTTTCAACAGTTAGCTCATGATGCACAAGTGATTAATAACGTTTGCAAATACAAGTGATAATCATTTGGAAGTTGTCACTTTCTCATGTTGTACACAAGGGGTAGGCCCATTAAAATCATACAGTCACACATATGCACTTTCAAACTCCCGCTGAATATCAATCATTTGTGCTCCTTATCCAAAGTTGCCTTTAACAAAGTGTCAGACTCCCTCTGAATTTGATATCAATCTCCTTTTTCCTGCAATAATATTCTTAGAAGAAAAGATCAAGGCACATAGCTCTTATAGTATTTATTGAAAAAAATAAATAATAAGAGAGACTAATTTAATACGGGAGGATAATAAATGATTCTGCATAAAAATATAAGACCATTCTAATAAAATATAGATAAAAAAATTATATTCTTTGAATATATATATATATAATAATAATAATAACAATAATAGTAATAATAATTTGCTCGTTAAACCCCCATACATTTATCTTAATCGGATCATATTTTATTTAATACTTAATACTAACAATAAAAAATAATATTATTCCTTCTTATTCTATTGGAATGACCCATATTAAGTTTTTACCCCATTTAATATTATTTCATTACCTTACAAAAAAAGGTTCTTGTCTTAACATATTATAAAAAAATATATAAATTGAATACTCTTATAAACACAATTACTCCCTCAAGATGCATCATCGACTTGTATGATGATATACTTAAATAGTCTACCATGAAACTTGAATAATATATTTCATCATACTCTGAATTAAAACTTAAACAATACATCACCTTTATTGAATGACACACACCTCAATCCCTTAACACGTTCTATACGGCTTGTTCGAAGGTATGGACTCCACCTTATTTAATTATCCTTAGCCAATTTATTAATACCCCATCATCCTTATTTGTCTTTTACTTATTTAAAACTCTTTTGAAGGTCTTTTGCATTTCTTTTCTTTTCATACCTCCTTGTTGGATGACACTCCTTTGTAGGTTCTCTATGTGGTTTGTTCTGCTAACGCTGGGTTTGGTGGTGTCTTATCTAGACAATTTCTATTAATGGCCTCCGATGTTGTGTGTGTGTGTCAATTGTGCTGATTGACCTTTGAGCTGTCTGAATGCAGTTTGATATATTCTATTGTGCATCAAGTATATGTGGGAGGGTTTTATTTTACTGTCTCCTTGCCTCTTCCTTCACAAGTATTCACTAACTGTTGACATGCAGTTCTTAATCGATGTGGCTAGCTTCTTTTGTCGCTTCTGTACATAGTCAGACTTCATATTATGTGCCTCTCTTTTGGTATGAGCGCCAAATGAGAGTGCTTTTGTTCCTTCCCATCATTGTTATTACTGGCGACTGTGATAACCATTCCTTGTGTTTCAATGTTTTGTTCTTCCTTTCATTACCTTCCACGTCTTATTTATGTGGATGCTACATGAGGCCTTGTAGCATATACTTGATAATGTCCCCTGATTTGTCAGTCAACGTGGACCCTTCTGCCAAGGTACATGAGTACAGACTGGTGGCGTGTGTAAGCTGACTGGACCGTGCTAATGCCATCCGTCATTGGGTGGGTTTAACATCACCTCCTTGACCGCTTTTTAGGCCTTTTAACTGACAGTTTTGTCGAATGCTTTGTGGATACCCGTAAAATGGTGCGAATCAGTTAGTGTCCCACAGACCTTCCTTTTAATTTTCATTCGATTGTGGTGATAAATAACTATCTTACATCTGCAGCCTGCTCTGATACCATGTTGAGTTTTCAGGATCAGTGCAAATGTAATGGCAGTATATATATTTATGTGTTTTCCAAGTCCAGATCCGATTGCATATATATAGGAGTAGAAGAGAAATGTCTCTATGTTAGTCAATATTGGTTATTGTAAGTTAATTTCCAGTAGACATTATTAACAACTATATATATATATATATAATTGATGATTAATCAAATGCAATAATATTTAACCAATAACCATAGGGGATTAACTCTAGATCAATTCAATCCGACTGGAGCTACAACATTAACACATTCACCAACCACTATTGTGTTTTGTGTTCGCTAGATTGTTTAAGGTCTTAAAACCTGGGTTATCCTTGCTCCGAACAAACACCTACCTTTATACCTTGTTAAAGTTAGTCCTCGCTGTCTTTATTTATAACAAATCTTTAATGGATTCATTGATTTTGTTAGAAATTTTTAGCAGTCTGATATTGACAAGCAGGAGATATTTCTCACAACAATTCAAATTGTGATATTGCTATTAGGATTCTTCTTGGTAGTTTTTGAGTCAAACTCGTTGGCCCGTGTTTCATGAGTAGTGGTTCACAATAACCCCTCTCTCATGAGAATAAATGAGATACTTAGCATTCATTCTCATCAAGGATGAGTAGATGCATTGAATGTTAAGTGTTCATTCATTCTCATGAGAGTTGGGTTCTTGTGAACCGCTACTCATGAAACACGAGTCAATAAGTTTGACTCAAAAATTACATAGTTGAATCCTGATAGGGATTTCGCAGTCTGATTTTGTTCAAGTCTTTGACCTTTTAATTTTCATGGTTACTGGCTTTTATTATTTATAATTTCCTTGAAATTGATTACTTTGGGTATTCTCAGTTTATTAGAGCACATACGTATGTCCATATTATCATGAATTCTTGACTTTATCAAGAGAAAAGTGGTTTGTAGGCGTGTTACCATGCTCGTTAATTAATAATCCCATCATTTGTTTAGCCACATCCTTAAATAATAAATTCATCAAGTAGCATGCACCATATCAATGAAGGTTTAGTGACTTTACTCATCTTGAAAGGTTAGCCGCATTTGTCTAATTGTATGAGCTTAAGTGGCAATTTTTAGGGCTTTTATAATGGAGACTTATGTTAAGTTTCCAGGAGACATGTTGCTTTCTTAAATTGTAAAAATTTACTAATACAAAATCTTGAATTGGGGAGTTAGTGCAAGTTCTAGTCTAATTTGACTGTAGAGATACCATTCAGTTGTGTCAATTGAGACCTTTTCTACATCCTTGTACTCATCAGGTAGCATGCGCAATATTAATAAAGGTTTAGTGACTTTAGTCATCTTGAAAGGGTAGCCTCATTTGAGCCTCATTTGTCTAATTGTATGAGCTTTAGTGGCAATTGTTAGGCCTTTCATAATGGACACTCAGGTTCAAGTTTCCAGGAGACATTTAACATTGGGAACTTGTGTTCATGTTTCCAGGAGTCATGTTGCATTCTTAAACTGTACAAATTTACAATTAAAAAATGTTGAATTGGGTACTTAGTGCAAGTTCTAGTTTAATTTGACCTTCTCTTAAATTTATGGATGTTAAGAGTTTAATGAGATGTTTAGTGCATGTTCTAGGTGGATTCTACTGAAGAAATATTCCCAATTCATGACATTTAAGCCAAAGTCACCTTGGAAGGAGGTTTTAAACCTGCCAAACAAAAGCTAGCCAGACCCCCACACCGATATTTACTTTTTCTCCAAATTTCAAATGCGGTAGCTGCTACCTGTTTTAGCCATATTTAAATGACATCAGATCTGCCCTCATATTAGGGTTGTCAGTTGCATGATCTTTGTACTCTCCAATTTGGTTTTAGTATTTTACAACTTAGTTTTCATTATGAAGCCCTTCATCAGTCTGTATGGTATTAATGTTTTGGAATCTTATTGTAATAGGTGGTCGAAGTTTCAACTTCTAAAACAGGAAAGCATGGCCATGCCAAGTGTCACTTTGTAGGAATTGATATATTCAATGGCAAGAAACTCGAGGATATAGTTCCTTCTTCCCACAACTGTGATGTAAGTGTCACTACTGGTTGTACTAATTCGAATTTAATTTGAAAGATTGGCCTTTGAAATCCATTTTAGACTTCAAAACTTAATGAGAAGTTTGGTTTCCTCTGTGTTGTTCTGCAGGTTCCTGAAGTGACTCGCACTGATTATCAATTGATTGATGTTTCAGAGGATGGGTTTGTAAGTATGCTAATAGTTTTTGTCCTTCTGATGGATTAGAATAAATGAATTTATTTTGTTCTTTTAAACCTTTGCTCTGGTTTATTAAACCGTTGAAGTTAACTATTCTTTATTTTATCAGGTGAGTCTTCTGACTGATAGTGGTGACACAAAGGATGATCTCCGCCTCCCAACAGATGATCAACTTCTTTCCACAGTATGGGGAGACATGATAAAAAAATTACCATATTCTTGTTTGTTTTAATGTTCATAACTGTCATAAGAGATTTTTTTTTGATTTTCAGATCAAGGATGGGTTTGCTGAGGGCAAGGATCTTATTCTGACTGTTATGCGCGCAATGGGAGAGGAACAGATATGTGCAGTGAAGGATATTGGGAAAAATTAAAGATTTTTCCATGGTCTATATAGTTTTAATACTATGGTTTTCCCTGCATTTTATTCTCATACCATAAGGAGATGCAAGATATGGCAACCTGTGCACATTTGACCTGACATATTTGGGGAAATAAGTAGTCTGTCTTCTGGAAACATGTCTGGAAGATTAATCATCGTATTTTTAGTTTTACCTTTCTAAGTGTTCGAGTGTCAGGTATGCTTTAGTAAGTTGGGAATGTTACAGGTGAATGTTTAAGCTATCTTGGAGAATAAGATCGAGTGCAATGCACTAATTTTTTAAATAAAATATTTATACTGCAACATAAGACAGTACAGTTTTATTATTACAAACAATCCTTCTGTTATAAAGATACCTTGTATTGTTTTGTTTGGAGTGTTATATCTATATAAATATATATGTCTAAAATACTTTTGATTGCATATTTTAGCTCTTAGGGCAGAGACATTGTCATCTTGGTTTTACTTTTCTAGCTTTAGGGCCTACTGAGTTTTTAAGAGAGCTCCCAGATGCTATCTGCATTTCGCTTGTTCTCCGCTCTGCACGGGATTAAGTAAAAGATTGAGAAATTGCATTTTGTGAAGGTTGCCATCTCGGTTGGAATCTATATATCTTTGTATTCTAGTGTTTATAGAATTATCGTCTGCATGGCAGTTGTTCTGTCCTGTATCCTGGTATATTCAGCTTGGTTGTTCTAGTGTTCCAGGTTCTAAGTAAATCCTACATGTTACAACTTACAAGCATCGAGCATAAAAAATATGGTTTTCACTTCTGCATATTGCAGTTGATGAGTTAAATGCGTCAGTTGGACTTGCTTTTAAAATGGAAATATGTTTATTTGATGTTTGTGACAGCCAAACATTTAAAAAAATATTGTCAACACAAGTAAAGCCCAGCAATCCTACCAATGGGTTTCACCACAGGAACAGGTGGATGTCATTGTGGAGATGTTACAATAATCTGCTTTTCTCACTCAAGATATTTTATAGTTGAATCAAAATGATTAAACAAAATTAAATTTATGAACTTTTAAGTAGAACATGAAAAGTTATTTCCTCGAGAGGTTCTTTCCAATATACTGATCAAAAGATGCAGAAGGCCTGAGCTTTGGTAAGAGTCTTTAATGTGAGTCTAACTCCAACAAGTTTGAGGTAAGAGGCATTCCCATCCATCTCAGAAACTCTTCCAGAGGTTGATCTGAACCATCCAGTGTACATGGGTGCATCCTCAATGAATTCTCACTGTTCCTGTTCCTTGGATATTTCAGGAATGCGGGAATGGTGAAGGAAAAGCCCCTGGGGTTGTCCCCAATCAGAAAAATAATAAGTGACATTTCAGTAATGTGGGAATATTGGCAGGGAAGGGGAAGGCTGATCATTGTAGAGTCGAGATAGCCAGAGGATGCGTGGATGTCCTCTTATGCGTTCCAGGAATGACCAGTCATCCCCTCTAGACCAGCAAGAACAATACATTGAATTGAGATAAAATTTATCCGATACTTTTAAAAATGCTTCTGCATGTTCTTCAATTATTGCTGAGATGGTCTTTATAGAAGTTCTATTCGTTGTTGCCAATTAGCAGCTGCAGATGCAGCAATATCACCTGTAGCATACTGGTTGATGTATGCAATAGTTTGAGTCACTTTGTAGCCTCATTTTAAACCCAACTTCAGATCTGCTCTAACAGTGGTATTCAATGTATTAATTGTAATTTGTAACTGGACAACTGTAATGTCATGGACGTTCAATTCTTCTCAGATGTGGTATGTGCATAAGGCTACTCTTAACAGGTAGTAACTATACAGATCCCAGTCATTCTCAAAATCAAATTTTGTTGCTTCAATCTAGTGACTCATTTTCTGCTTACTCATATCCAAAGAGCTGTTTGGAACAGCTGAGAGATCCAAGTGAGCAGATGTGAGTTTTGTTCTTATAGTGTCATTGAGAATTTGAGACATTTTACCAGTGATTTCAATCGTCCATTGTACAATCTGTTTGGTACAGCTCAGATAAAGAGTGAACACTCATAATCCAGTGTACTATCGTTTTTTTGAATTTTTCAGCTTTAGATTAAATACCTCATGTTCGTGAGACTTAGTGCACTGGCATCTCTGTACCTAATTGAGTACTTGAGGAGAGACAGATAAGACAACTTTGGATGGCTGTTGCCAGAAATCATAAATGAATCTTGGAGGTAAACTGATTTTTTCATTTTGTCTGAGATATTCCAATACTTTTGTTTATCAGTAGTATTGGAAAAAGGAATTGACAAATCTAATGCCTCTAGAATGTATTGACAAAACTAAATGCAGCACTGAGTTCTTGTATTATGGTTCTTTAATGATTTGATGAATGCCTTGTGTATGAACAATTGAAGATTTCTATACTTACTAAAAGGCTCTCTAGTTTCGATTTATTTTCTAAAATCAGCCTGAAATCCTTTCTCACACTTATAGATCTGGATCCAGCAGTAATTTAGACTGAAACATCTTGATGGGACACAAACATCTGGATGGAATACTAAAAACAAATATCTTGGACCTCAGAAAATATCTGTTTAAGATTGTTGAGGATTTCAGAATCGCTGTCCTACTAAATTGCTTCACCTTCCACATTTTATGCTAAACCTATGAGGCTGGCCAAACAAGATAGTCAAAACAGATATCATACTGAAACAGACATCTAATGTGGCCATCTCTGCAGTTCTCTGTTTCAGCGATGATTCCTTCTCTTCTATGAGCAACCAATCCCATTCCACATATCATTCCAAAACTACCCTTAACCAAACAAACTACTCACGGGAACAAGAAAATCATATTTCTTGTTGATGCTCTTGCATCATAATCTCTTTGCTGCCGTGCCCCTAAAAAAATTGCAGAGTACTTTGTTTGCCAAATTTTCTGTAATTTTTCAGAAATTCCTTGAACTCAATTGGAATTTAATCTATGACAAAAAGGCCTCGAAATTAAATCATAGTTTTTTTCCAATAGGGATTTGACAGATAACGATTTTCATATTTTCTGTACCTATAGAGCGTCCTTGGCTGGAACCTATGTTCTGGTAAAACTTCTGTTTCTTCTTTTTTCTCACAGATGAACGGTTTGATATTTTTGTAAAAACCCTTTTTATTATAATTATAAGGAGCTTTCCAAGGCTTTTCATAACCAATTCTGTTATAATTTTTCGCACGTCTTGACTCTCGAGTTTTTCTGGGACAAGCATCTCACTGCCCGCTTCCTCGTTCTCTTTTTCAAATTATATCATTCCTACACAGGTGTCATCATTTCCTATACGTAGTTTCCAAGACACTGACCACTCACCAGCAAGTCATGCATCAATATCATTGCAAGGCAGCAGTCATACCCCATAACATTCTTTTAGCTATGACTGCTATCCATCATAGTAGTACTAGTCTCTTTAGTGTTTGCAGGTCAATGGTATTACACTGACACACTGCATGATGTCTTTTAACTTGTTATGGTATTGCCTCGAGTGCCTTGCAAGTCCCAATTTTCTCTTTTACCATCTAACTGCAAGCATCCATTATTTTTTGTGCAGGGTGGCTGTATATGTACTTGTTCCTTCATAGAGCCCGCCTGCAGATGTCAACCCTAGCTCTAACTGGTAGCATTTTATATTCCACTGCTACAGGCATCAACTTGTCCATTTACCCTGCAGTAATGCACCTTCAGTTTTCATACCATTATTCCTTCATTGCCATGCCACGTATGCTACTTGACAACCTTTAGGTGAGCATGGTCTACAATTCAATCCACTTAACAATCACAACCAACCTGCAAGCCCCCACTGCAGGGTATATAATATACTTACGGCATGCCTCCACTGCTGATTCATTTGAGGTGCCCTTTTCCAACTTGCATTTCTTGCTGTCTCTAATTTAATGCTTCAGGTATATTAATTTAGAACCAAATTCTGCATATTTAGAGGTGTTTTGTTGACCTTGAGTATCCTTTTTCATTGGCTAGAGAGAGGATTAGATGATACAGATAGATACATGTTGAAAGTAACGTAAATCGTGGACCTTACATGTGCTATTAAATTTCTCAAATTTAATTTAATATACAGACTAATTATCAGTCTATATATAAATTTATTTTGCATCGTCCTTATATTGACCTATTGCACCTGCTGCAAGTGCTGGTTTTTAAAATTTCTGATTACTGGTTTTAAAATTTCTGTCCCCTCTTAAAAAGGTCCTCTCATCTCCTATAATCCCTGTAGCACACCCCACGATTCCTGTTGCAGAAATGCAATGCACATAGGATTTATGAAGTTAATTCTGTTGGTTTTGACAATTTCACAGGAGTTGAAGTATTACTCTGTGCCTTTGTTGTATCTACTTTGTTTACTTTTATTTATTCCCATTCTGCTGGAACATGCATTTATGATGTATAGTAACCTAGTGAGTCAACCAAAAAGCTAGAAGTGTTGCATCCAAAACCTTCCGTAAAGATTATTCTGCTATGGATTACATGAAGGGCAGGAAAGATGTTGCAATATGAATAAAATGCTTAATACTACAGGAACTCCGTAGCTAAGCGCGCTTGGGCTGGAGTAGTACTGGGATGCGTGATCTCCCGGGAAGTCCTGGTGCTTCACCCCTGTGAGCATTACCTAGATCCAATGAGTGCTAAGTGTTCCATTTATTCTCATGAGAGATGGATTCAAGTTGAATCACTACTCATGAAACATGGATCAATGAGTTTGACTGAAAATCACACAGTTAAATCCTGATAGCAATATCATAACTACAATAACTACCATATTCTGGAAAACCTTACAAAACAGAAAATCCAAGCCAACCTTCTTGAAAGCCCTTGACAAAGTTGATATCAAAAAGTCAAGCATCAGATTGTAGGTTACATATTCTTCCCATTCTTTTCATATCTTTATCTTCATCCAAAACTGATGTGGAGTAGATGAAGAAGCCCAATTTTATGACAGGAACATAGAGTACTTTTCCTGAAACATAAACTGTCGTTGGGTTTTTTGAAAGGCCCCTAACATCCTTTTGAAGCTGAGTTGTTGGATAAATATTTACCATGCTTTGGCCCTCTCATGGAACCCTTAGATTTTTGAAAAATCGTATCACTTGTACATCAACATGATTCAGTCACGTAAAGAGAGGAGGACCAGTTTTAACATTATTGAAGAATCCAAACCCACTATTCGTCTTTTTTTTTCCCCCTTAATCAAATCAGAAGGCAAATTCTAGATAGGACTCCATCTATGCTGTCTTTAATGGTGAGCATAATATTTAACTGATGTATTATCGCCATCTCGGATGGATGATTTCGCATAACCCTAAAGGAATTTTTATCAATCACCAGTGCTACTTACCATGTTCTATACGATACATCATTTTCAGTATGAAATGATCAAGGATGTATGGACATAGTCAATGTTTGATAGGGTTTTGATCTGTAATGTCACATTTTTGCTTCTGCAGCTCTCTATCTTGATGAAATACAGTATGATTCAATGGATCATAGAGCACCATTGAAAATGCTGATGATAAATTAAAACTATAGGGTCAATACCAGAAAAATCACATAATTCATTTATTGAACGGTTTAACCACAGATCCGATACACCACTGATCTGAATCAAGAAATGGGCTCAAACAAACTTTCATATTTTTTTTCAGTTCGATGCCCCCTCCTCAAGTGTGCATACTGCTAAACTGGATATGGTTAAAACTTGGGCACCATACCCATGTGTGCCCAGAAATTAGTTTACTAGCCATGTCAAATATAATAAGATTTGATTTTAAATTTTTTTTGACATGAACCTTCTTAGACTTAAATATTGTAAGACTTTATTTGTGCACCTTATATTTATTTTTCTTTTAGTGGCCTTTTTTTGTGTCATCTTCTTAATTATAGGTTTGTGTTTGGGAGATGGGGTGACTTGGAGGTCTTTGGTACTGGTACTGCAATTTTAAAAAATAGGAGATGGGGTTTTGCAAACAATTTTTTTGTAATAATAGTTTTGATTAAGTAAAAACAGGTTTTGAAAGGACCCGAAACTTTGTACATCAAATTTAAAAATATGATAATATAAGGCTCAAATACAATAGTGTGAGTCACCAAACAAAGATAGGGAACAACCAACAAATTGCCACCACAACTGACATCAATCCTCAACAAGGGAACTTAAGATTTAGATTTAGAGTTAGAACCTCCCTTGTAGGACCGCAAATTCTTATCTAGAGGAGGGATGGAATATGTAGATTTTTTTTCTTTTACTGCTGTCCATCCATCCTTTAGCTTAGCCGCATTGTTCTGCCAATCCCCTGAAGAAACAAAGGAATCCACATGGTAGACTAGAGAAGAAGTATCATCCAACAAAACACTCTCCCTAGGAGAGGCCATTTTGGGTGAACCCAAATCCCAAGTATTTTGTACAACAGGTCCAGAGACAGCAGATTGAAAATGGTCATCATTCAGGACAACAGGACCAATAGTCGGGTAAGCAAGAGCCTCCTCCAAAATTGGCTGATCCAAAGCATCGGGAGAAGTGTCCCTTGAACTATGAGAAGCAATAGACCCCTCAACAACTTGCTCGAACAGAAGAAGATTTAGTAATAGTGTAATGCTTATCGGAAACACTTGCCCACCTCGTAGGTGTTCACTTTGATCTTGCCTTATTAGAAGAACAACGAGCCACCACATGGCCAGTCATATGACATTTCTTGCATCGAAAGGGGAGACTTTCATAATCTAGGACTTGAGTCAAGATACCCTGCTGGGAACCCAAGCAAATCTTCTTAGGGAGACCCTTAGAGACATCCATCTCAACAAGGATGTGCACAAACATTGAATGAAGAACATCAGAGGTCGTCGAATCCATAATCTGAAAATCTCCAAGAGCCCCCCCAATAGATTCCAAAACATAATCCAACCAGAGATGCATGGGAAGATTCAAAAGCCTAACCCAAACAAGGATCTTATTGAAAGATTCTATAAGTGGGTCAAAATCCTTATGCCAAGGTTTGGCCATCAGAGGGAAATGTTCCTTCCAAGAGAAGCTATAATCACACAAGATAGTCCTCCTCTCTTCAGCATTTTCAACCTTGACAATAAAAAAGCCCTTAGCAACAGGGTAAATCTAAATATCTGTAGATAAAATCAGCCTCCAAAACTTGGCAATCCAATAATGAAGGGTAGGAAGGGAGGGCCAAAAACCCCTAAATCGAAAAATAGCAGCATGGGAGGAGAAAACCTCTGTAGTTTTGAGAATCTCATCAACTGTATCAGAATTTAACAAAATCCAAAGGGGTTTAGTCACACTCACAGTAATAGCCGCACGTTGCTTTGGAGATCTTGAAGAACAACCAGTAGGAGGGATAGACCTATGAAGGTCCGCCTCAAAAGTAGCGACATCCGCATAAGAGACAGTTCTAGTAGACCTCGACCCCCCTGGCCCCAGACACAACAGAAGACCTTGAGGCAAACCTAGCACATGCAACCTTCACTGCAAGAGAAGCGGCCGCACTAGAAGACGAAGGAGAGGGAACACCCCTCACCACACCCTCCACACCCAGCTCGACAACAACCGCAACAGAGGAACCTGCGGTAGGAGTAGACAAAGGAGCAACCACGACAGAGGAACCCGCGACAAGAGTAGACACAGGAGCAAGCACGACAAAGGAACCCGCGGCAGGAGCAGACCCAGTTTGAAATCGTCCATGGGTTGGAACAGGATTGCGAGCTGGAACAGGGACGTGAGCGGGAGCCATTTCAACCGACAATTTTTTAATAATAGTTTAAAGACTCTAATACTAAATATAAAATAGTAATATTGTATAACTGAAAGACTAAAGTAAATAATATAGTAATGTCATATTAATATAGAGTCAAATACTTCAAAATTCACATAATTACATTATTGTATCTTATAGTCATAGTTGTTTTTTGAATATTGCATATGATCATCATCATATCATATTTATAATTACTGAGGTTATCATTACATATTCAAATTTTAAATACAAAAAGGTATAGTTTGATGCTAAATTGCTGATATGCAAAAATTTAAAAATGAACAAACTTAGTACACTAAACAAAAATAAATTTTTTATCTAGTACTAGTATGTTGATGGTACTATCGTTTACTCCACAAGGTTGTGATCATCCATCTCAAGGTCTTCAACTATCATGCTCTCAAAATCATTTAAAATGTCATTGGTCTCAATTTTTGCTTTAAAAAATATTAAAATGAGGGTTAAAATGAATAAAATAATTTAATATTATATTTTGCATTTTTTTTAATCGAGAGACTTAAGGAGACTTCACTTTTTGGACTAGGAGATTGGTAGACTTCTGGAGATTTCATGACGAAGTCTCCAACCCTTTTTGAGGTCTCCAGAGATGCGAATTTTTTTTAAGACATCTTCGTCTCCAAGATGTGTCGTTTAAGGGGGAGACGAGTCTCAAGGTAACCATAGGTAACCATGTGTTTGATGTTAAATTTTAAATAGAGATGAATGTTATCGAGCTGCATCCATATTAGGGACCTTGGTTAACGAATCCATAGGGTTATTCATGTGTCAAGAGGAAAAAAGAATTAATTTTCTTTTCAAGCTATTCATTCATCAAATCAGCATAATCTTGAATGGAGTATGTTGACATGGTTAAATCATTAGTTCCTATCCACAATGTGCATGCAATCTTTTTTATAATGTTATATGAAATTTACACGACTCTCCATGGAAGATGGTTCACTAATATGTGTTGATGTTTAAAGATCGTATTCTACAAATGTATTAACATTGCCATTGTTATAGGTGTGTTCCAAATGCAAATTCGGATCTCATATAAATATGTGAGAAGACATGTCTCGTTAATCATCATTTAATTAATAATAATATATTAACAATATTATATATAATTTAGCATGGGTAAGTAAATATAGGAAATGATAATTTACCAATAATAATGATGTATCTTATATCGAATCAGTTCGACTGAAGCTGCAACCTTAAGGCACCGGCTAAGGTGCAACATATTTTCACTTGCCCCACTAGCTAGTGCCGTTAAACTTAACACTTCCTTTGTTCTTCGTTTCATTCGAGAATTCCTCCTGTACTATCACACGCATGGTTTCCAACACCCACACCTTGTATTGTGAAAATTTATACATAAATTATTATCTATTTGAGTTTAAAGTTTTGGTTTATGATTTAACATATAAGATAAAGGTAAGATGAGATAAATTTATTAATGTCCAACAAGAGACCAACAAGGGTCTAAGGGACTAGAAATAGTACAAAAGGCAAATGCCAGCAAGGGGAGCACCAAACGGTGTCTGCATAAAGCACATGAAAGCAAAACAACAAAAGAACCAAGAAAAGGAATACCATCAACTAAGAACTCCTCATAGGTGAGTAGTAGTCCAAAATGGAAAGGTGGGCATTAGAGTAATCAGTTACTTTGGAAGGTCGTTGTTGAGTGTGATCTCTGCGGGGTCTCATAGATCTAGTGTGAATCGAGATAAAACAAGGAGGCCGCTTCAGGGGCTATAGGATTGAAGAAAGAGGTGATGAGCTGCGTAGGGGTCGATGTCAAGCAAAGATGGAGCTGTATGGTGTGCTTGCGAAGCCGCACGGTTTCCTGAAGGTAGAGTGCAAGACAGTGCTGGTCAATATATCTGAAGAAAGAGGGAAGAGACCAACACTCTGTGAACAAACAATAGAATCTCCCTCGGATCTCATACTAAATGGGACAACGAAAAATAAAGTGAGACTCGGTCTCAACTTCCTTGAGGTGACAAAGCCGACAAATCCTATCCTCCTTGCCGATCTGGTGATCAGTCTGAATACGTAGCTGGTGAGATCCCACTCTAAAAGATCCCAAGGAGATGTGAAGAGTGTGAGTCCAACGACAAGTGAGGCAAGGACGTAAGATGATCCTGTCCTGGATATCAAGCAAGTGCTCAACATAGAAGGCCATTCGAGGGCGAAGCCCACCTGGGGGATTCTTCCAGGTCGTGATAACATACTATCTATAGATGTCAAGTCTAACATATTGATTGTATTTGAATAATTTTTTAATAGGTTTAAAATATTTGTATAATATATTTGTTATTATTAGAGGTTAAATTATTATGATTATTTTTATTTCTTTTTGAAAAAATTAAAACTAAAAATGAAATATTTACCATTGATTAGAAATTTTAAACTATTTCAAAATGCGAGTTGTCAAATTATTCTTGTTCATTATTTTATAAAAGAATAATAAAAATAGAAAATATTTTTTTTAATCATTTAAAATAATAATTAATGATAAATAATTAGCATTTGTAATGATAAAAACTTAATGAGAGATAAAAGTATTTCTTAAATTATAGTAAATTTTTATTTATTTATTAGATAATTATGATCATTTTCAGATTTTATTTTTGAAGGACTTAAAATTAGAAATGGTAATTATTTATTATTAAATTAAAAATTTAGAATTATTTTTAACTTAGTTTTTTAAATAATAGGTATGTCACAAAGCATGAAGAGGAAAATAATCACCCCACAATGATCTCAAGATTTAAAAAGCAAACCAATATTAATTATTATTATAATCTAACATTTATAAATAAAAGAATTATTTACATGATTAAAACAAATTTATCTCCATTATTTTTTTATGAATAATGAACATTATATAATTTAATAATAATATAATGTTTATTATTCCATAAAAATATAGTACATGGAATTGAAATTAAACATTCATTTATCATAATTTGACTCAAAAAACATGAGAAAAATTAATAAGTTATTAAATTACATACATGTTATTAATAAGTTATAAGAATAAGCATATGAAGTTATTTGAATGCATATTAAAAAAATATTAAAAACATAGACAATCATAATAATTTAATATTTAATAATAATCATATATTATAGTAATTAATTTTAAAAATAATATTATTAACATGCTATTAAAATATTTTAAAGCTATAAATAATTTATTAATATACAATATTTTTATGTTAAATTCGTTAAGTCCTAAACTAGAACTTTAAACTTAAAAATAAATATAACATATATAAAAAATTTGACCAGGTATGGAAACCCGTGACAGTGCAGAGGATTGTGAACATTTATGAATTGCGGATGAAACGAAGAACGAAGGAAGTGTTAAGTTTAATGGCACAAGCTAGTGGGGCTGGTGCAAATATGTTGCACCGTAGTTGGTGCCCAACCTTAACACTCCCTCTTAGCTAGGGAGGATTTGTAGAATACATTATGCTCTCAAGTATATGAAGAGATATCATCTCAGTATGATATTCCTTGAATGGCTATTTAAGGATATCAACATAAATCCATCAAGTTAAATGTTATCTTTCAAAATAATCTGAAGTATGATTCAACAAGAAATATCAGTCGTATGATATTCATTAGACGTATATTTTTTTGGTATGTGTACTGGCATCAAATCCTTGACGCCTACCAAAAGAATATATTATATCGTAGAAGGATATGAGTTATCTGATTTCCAACACTTTGGAACAATGACTTAACAAGGATTCTACAAGGATTCTGTTGTTGTTTCTGGTGATTCAGAGGTTGTCTTTGAGACAGTTTTGAATTAGAATGTTGTTGCTGACTCGTCGCCTGTTGTTGTCTCTATGATGGTTTTGAATTAGAATGTTGTTTCTGACTCATCGCTTGCTATTGTCTCTGTTGATTTGACTATTGCCCCTTTGATGGCTTTGGATCATAATGTTGTTGCTGTCCCTTTTTTTGTTGTTGACTCTGTCATTGAGGGGTTGTTGGGGGTTAGTTGGGACTAGTGGAAGGTTGCTGGGGAGGTAGAGGATGGTTGGACATCGGTCAAAGGAGAAAAAGGAAAATCCTTCATTCCTTCTTTTGTTATGTCTTTACGTTCTCAAAAGACTGGACCAAAATGTAAATCTTGATGGTCTATAACTTCTTGGGCTGTTTGCCCTTTTGTTGGGAACTTTGGTGTGTCCCTCTATTTTGCTGGGTGGTTTCTCACAGTTGTATTTTGATCCTCATTGTTATAAGATTTCTTACCTTTTGTTAAAAGGTTTCAAGTCCTTTGAAAACCTGTTTTTACTTAATCAAAACAATGACTTAACAAGAACTCACAATGTCATGGTCTCTACCGTAACAAGTATCATAATCTTCGACACTTTGGGACAACTTAATGAAATGTGATCATGATACGTTTGTTATCATGACTTTCAACACTCTGGGACAACAACTTAAAGAAGTCTGTGATGATAACAAGGCTACCATTTATAAGATCGTCACCTTACAATGGTTACCTTTTGTTTATATATGTCAATGAAAGATCGTCACCATTCATTACATATCATATGCAAAATAGTAACCATCATGAACCAAGTCAGAGGGTGGTATAAGGGCTTTCACCTCAATTCTGTCTCACAGAGAAGAATGCATTACAAGGAATTTCACTTCAAATTTTTCCCTTATAGAGAATAGATCACACATCAAATTTCTCCCTCTGAACAACAATCCTGGGAAGTCAAGTCATCTAGTTACTCTCTTAGAGCTCTCTTCACCTAAGGATGCTTGTCAAACTCCCTCTAAATTTAATATCAATCTTCGTAACTTTCTAGTGACAAGTCATTAGTTTCTCATGATGTAGACAAGACTAGGCTCATAATCTCAAGTAGTCACACACATGTATTTCTATACCCCCTCTGAGTATCAATCTTCTAAGCTCTTGAGTTGCCTTTGAAGAAGTGTCATACTTACTCTTAATGTAGAAGAATACTCATAATTTCAATAATCAAGAATATTTGCTTGAAGAGCCTCACTTTATCCAATCCAGTCATTAGATGACTAATGAATTCTACATCATAAATTCTGTCGAGCTACTGTCATAAGATTGAATCTGCACTATACTTTGGTAGCATGTGTAAAGTACTGGCCTTTTCCTGCAAGAACATCCTCAAATATAAAGGAAAAGATCAAGGCAAATAGCTCTTAATAGTATGTATAGAAACACAAATAGATAAATGTAATACCCAAAGATATGAAATACTTATCTACATATAGATGAAACGTCTCCCCTCTAAAGATGGTTCACGTGGGAATGGAACATTGTTTATTATTTTCCCTCCCCAGAATGTGAAGTTCCTACTCTAGATTTCCATGTCGCTATAAGAATGTATTGGATTGTCTCTTGATTAATTCAACTTTGCACGAGTTTTTGCAACAATTGCACCATTTTGTCAAAATAGGGAGTTGTGAATTCTTATCTTTTCCACATCCTATAGACTATATCTTCAAATGTCATTCTAAGCTCGTGTATTAGTCACGTGCTTCCCTATCCTTCAAATGAAGGGCATTAAGTATGTACAATTATAGTCTTTTGATTAAGGAATATAATCAAGTACAAGTGTTATCAAAATTTGAATTATTTGATATCTTCCTTTTAACACCCACGCTTCACGCAATTCATCAAGAGTTGCCTCATTAGTATCCATAATAAAAAAGTATATCTTATTACACTTCCATAATATTGAGTGCCTTTAGATGTTTAGCAACCCACTTAAAACCTGTCAATGATTTTCTCCATACGGATGCATTTATACGTATTACCCTAATACTCTGTTATTATTCATAAAGTTGTCTTCTTATGTTGTTGCAAGAATCAGTTAAAGTTTGGTGAAGTCTCAATTATCCACATCACCACTCCTGAATTTGTACATCTTTGCTCTACCATGCTCGTGGTCTATGGAATGAGGAGGATCCCTTCCACAAGAATGATTGATATAGATCTCCTGGTAACTTCCAAACTTCTCTGACCATATGAATTGTCGTTCACCATGGAGCCCATAATGTCTTTATGGTCGATGTATGTAGAAATAAATTGCGATCAATAGAAATGACCTGCAGATGATATGCCAAGTATTGACCATTTATAATTTTGTTGGCACTTCTTCTACATATAAAGTCAAAAAATGATAATATCAACCATTTCTTTTATATATATATATATATATATATATATATACAGACTTGACATGTATAATTATTTATTCTTGAATTGTGGGTATAGCTTTCAGAAATTGACAAACTGAAGTATATTCACTGTCATATATTTATTCCATTGTTGTCTCATTGCTAAATGAAACTCATGATGACTAAGAATATGAACTCAATTTTCCAAATGCTAATGACATGATAACCTCAAATATCCAATCACAAAAGAAGGAGGAAAATAAATTCACACTCTATATTCATCGTGAGGCACCACTCCAGCCAATGTGGTGAGAATTAAATTGCCACAACACTAGAATAAGTTGATATAATTATGTTCTCCAAAACACAATGATAATTAACTCAAGCTCTTGACATAATAGTCTATCCTTCCTCGAATGATTGTGTCGTTTGTCAATATTGTTGTTTAATCAATAAATCCGATGATGCCCCAACAAAATATGATTGTGTTGAGAGTTGTTTCACGGGTAGATTACCTCTGTGCCAATTCTCAAAAAATTATTGTGAGTATTGTGGAGGCCTGTGAGCTATAGGTGGAGCGAACGGCTTAAACATCACACACTAAGGCTTGATTCCTAGTGCAAAAGTGCTAAATAGTCAAAGTTTGACTTACTTTTCCAGGCTTAATTTCTTCCTTAGTGTGTGATGTTTAAAGCCTAGGTGGAAGGACTGCTTTTGAAGGCTGTACTTGTTGACTTGAAGCCGGATTTCCGCTTGCCAAGGCTAATTTTGCGAACAAAACAATATTTTCTAGGAACAATATTTTTAGAAATAGATTAGGAACTAATGGTTGGTTGCCATTAGACTCGCAAAGGAAGTTTAAGTTGACGTTTCCTTGTAATGAGAACTCCATTGGTTTCAACACTTGGCCAGAAAATAATACCAAATTTATCGTCATAATGTTTCCTAGATATCTTAGGCTTCAATAATCATTTCCAAAGAATGAAGAGTTATTGTGAATGATTAATCACCAACAGTTGTCAACTGTGTTATTTTCACAAGGTAATATAATTCCTTCGAATTTCAAGTTGAACTTATATTCACACATCACAACTCTGTTAACATGTGCAGACTTTCGAAAATATAAATTTGTATTAGATTCAGTTATATGTTTTGAGTCTCAAATAATAATAATTGATGGAAGGTTTGTAGCTCCTCATCAGCACAACGTTGAGGGTGAAATCGACATTTAGGGTATTTTCACATAATCTCAAATTGAGACAATAACTGTATCAACCCCTATTGGATGTTATTTCCCATCCAATGGACTGGTTCATATTAACTATTTCCCAACTCGGTTCTATTAGAACTAATAGGATTTATATGGTGTTGGGTAGATTCTCTCCAAGTGCTAACATCCTTCTTTTTATTGGTTTTTTTGACTTGTCTTTATTTGGTCGTAACTTAGGTAAGGTGACACTAAGTATGTGCGTGTGATATGGATTGGTACCCTCAATACACGCACTATCCTCCTCCTCCTTTCAATCAAGGTTATCACCTGTTACCCTTTATTTCATCAACCCGACTAATCACCCCTTTATAGTGTGTTATTGTCTTCCTTACTTCGATTGATACATGCTCATGTGTACATTTTGTTAGGTGCTCTGCAATGTATTTATTCCTCTTCTTCTTGTTCGATAGAGTGGAGAGAATGAGAGTGTCATTTTGTCAGGTGCTCTGCAATGTATTTATTCCTCTTCTTCTTGTTCTATAGGGTCGAGAGAATGAGAGTGTCACTTTCTGTTTAAAATCTTTTCTATAATTTGTATTCATATCTTTTTCTTATTTTTGAGGCGATGATATTTTGTAGTTTTCTATTTTTCTAAAATGGATCTTTCTACCATGGCTTTAATCACTTTCTACATTTTCAACCTAGCTCTAATACCATGTTGATGTTTAAAGATCACATTCTATAAATGTACTAACATTGCCATTGTTATAGGTGTGTTCCAAATGTAGATTCGAATCTCATATAAGTATGTGAGGCGACATGTCTCATAAAGAGACATGTCTATATGGTTTAATCATTATTTAATTAATGATAATATATTAACAAATATATATAATTCTGCTGAAGTTAGTTTTGTAAGCCTCTTTTTAAAGCTAATTGACAACAATAAAAGAAATTGAAAGTTCATTCTTGATAAATGAAACAAATATTAAGATTTGCTTGTCAGATTTAATTCGTGTATTTTTGTATAACATTTTAGATCATGTTCAAGTGATCTATTGTTTGATTGAGAGTTGTGATTTAGATTTCAAAATTTACTCTTTAAAAAAGTCAGGACAGTGTGACACAAGTGAAAAAAAATTGGACAAAATATACATGAAAAAAAGAGACGGAAAAAATATATTTAAAGAAAGAACATGTATAACTGCCCCAATATAATGTACAAAGTGATATCATTTATGTCAAGTGTTAAATATAGATATTAATGTCAACCAAGACATATAAAAATAATAACATAGATATAAATAATACAACCATATTTATATAAATATGTCAATATATGAAAATAAAATAAAATTTAGATGTGCAAAATAATATAGGTTTCTATATCAACATGGGGGACACTAATAAGAATTACAAGGAATTATTCTTGACTACGTAATTGCTTTAAGAGAGGGTATTTAGTCTTAAATGTTGCTTCTTCTAATGAGTCTTAGGGAGCTTTTGGTGAGATGTTATGGAATGTAAAGCATTGAAGTTTGTCAAATGTAAGATATTGTATTTGGATTAAATATACAATCTAATAAGGGGGTTGATTCTTACTACTATTTATTTCAAAAGTAAGTTTTTGAGGGGTTTATTTCCATCAATCCTATTGTAATTTTTTTTGTAGGTTATGACTGATGAAAATAGATGTCTTGAGAAGGATTACACTCGGTGTATTCATATTATATATAAGTTAGTAGCACTTGTGACATGGAAAAACATTTTAATTATTATTTTTATTTTGTTAAGGATAGTATCAAATTATTAATTTATTTTTTCTTTTTAGTTTTATATTTTTGTTAAGGTTAATATCAAATTATTCTTTTACTTTTTATTTTAAATTCTATATGTAGTGTTTTTTGGATAACTTGTAGATATAGTTAATTTTCTTCAATTTAGTATAATATTAATAATTCATTTAATTTTAAAATCTTAAATATTTATTTTAAATGTTGCATTTTATTTAGTCAAACACATGGCATAACTTTAAGAGTTGTTATTATTTTAAGGTTATAGTTAGGAATATGTTTAGGGTTACAATTAGTGTTGTTGTTTTGTATTCTATGAGATTAAATTATTGAATATTTATAAAATCAGTTGTCATTATATTAATCTCATAATAATGAATAGACATGTCTATGAAGGGACATGTCTCTCCTTGCTTTATTTTCAATATAAATGCAAGAGAAAGCATTTCATTTGAAAAATACAAAATCATAGGTAGTGCTATTACATTTGCAACAATCCTCCTTTCTCAACATGGTATCAGAGCAAGGTTCCTTCTATAAAGCCTAAACTACTTAAAGGTAGATCTATTGAACACTATTAAATATGGAAGAGCGAATAAATTGAGATTCACATTTAAGAATAGTTTCATGACTTCTCCCAATAAAGGAAACAAAGGGGAGAGAGAACAATAATTATGAGAAAGGATTCCACAACCTAGGTGGTAGTGCAACCCATTTGCACTTCAACATCATGGGCCATAACACTTATTGGTGAGAATGGAGGACACTTTAGCATCTACCTAACATTTATCAAGGGAAGATACATGTGAAACAGTGCCCAATAACCATCCACCATGCCAGATGGTATTCTGAAATAAAAAAAGTGGGTGGCAGGAAAATTTAGATCTGTCATGTGGGCAAATCAGTTAGGTAGAAAAAAAGCCTATTATATCAAAGAATTTAATCCCACATGCAAACATGATGACAAAGAATATTTAGGAACAGAGATCAAAGGAAAGGGAATAATCTTAATCGCTCAATTGAGATCTGGTTCTCACCATTTGAGATGTGAAACTTGTAGATGGAAGGTCCCTAAGGAAGAGTGGGAGGACAGAATTTGTAGATTTTGCAATGAGGGTGTGGTGGAAATAGAGTGGCACTATCTGAAGGATTGTACGACATACAAAGACACTCACAACCAACAAAAAGAAATGTTAAAAGTGAACAACATAAAAGACCTTTTTGAAGGACCAAGACTCCTCAAGGGGGCCATTTTACTTATGTAGATTCACAACAAAAGAGATAGGCTAGAGAAATCACATCAGACTGACTAGGAGTTCTATGCAGGTCCCTTAGGCTTATGGCCTCGTGGTCGTCATTAAAAATCATTCATTCATTCATTCATTCATGTTTATCTACATAATATTATGGAAGATATGATTTGAATCACCAAACATCTGAGATCAACAAGAAGTATTTGGAACCACATGATTTGTATGCAATTATTCTATGAAAAGGAAAAATATATCTTCTCATATAAGGAAAGATACCAAGCATTAATGATTACTAAAGAGGAGATAGATATGTTTCATTCCAATAGCTAGGGTTAAGAGCTCATTCAATTCATATATTCAAAATAATAAGCTTGAAAATCAATATAACGACTATGTATAAGATGAGACTTCTTTTGGTTGAGACTACTTTAGGAATGGCATGTTCATTGATAGTACTCCTACAATAGAAATGATGGCATAGATGACCATTCAAAATTTATTAGACACACAATATACAATTAGTACTAAATGAATAGAGAAGGTGTTTTAAATATATTATGAATGATACCATAATATCATTTCATGCACACGAAGAAATTTTATAAATCTAGTCATGTGCCACATAGCTGGTAGGATGAGTTTCATATTGGACAACAAAATAAAATGTAAGAAATTGCCACTTAAAACCTACAAGGGTACTAGGACAATGTGCAGGGTTGGTGCATGTAAGCTAGCCCATTTCAATGCACTTCAGTGTCGAAAAACTATTGAAAAAAAGTGAATTGAGGATTGATTTTTAAATAGAAAAGACATCCCACCAATTGCCACAAAGCATAAGGGATATTCAACAAAAGAAGAACTGGTCAAAGCATAATATAACCATGAATAAGAAAAAAATGGTGTGGAATGGTCAACAGACACAAGACAAAGATTATACAAAGGAAATAAATTTTAGTGACAATATAATATCACTAAAATGAAAGATCATACCATCAATTAAAGTCCCCACAAAAGAGATTAATTATCTAGAAAGGGTATGAAATGGGGGGATAGAATAATGCAAAACAAAAATGAAAATATGTTTTCTTTTTGTGAAGATATTTATATTTGTATAAAGAAGTTGAAATAAAGTATTTATGAGAAGTCAAAGTAAGAGCAATTCAAGTGCCTCATCAAGATGAGCCATTTCGAGAGATACTACTTCTCAAGGATATTAAGTGAAATAAGTAATTTCTTATTACTATATATTGAGAACTACTTTCATTGGTCTTTGCTTAATAAGTTCTTCTATGTGAGAGAAATTTGAGGTGAAATCCCTTGTTCCATCCTTTGTGAGTAGGTATGGTGGATCCACGCTTTGCACTGAGGCATGATGGAAATGCATCCTTCTCTATGAGAGATAATTTTGAAGTGAAAACCCTTATTCATTGATATGGTTAATGGTGGATGCCATGACAACACAACATATAAGTATTTGTGGTGGCTTCATGTAAAATTTTGATGTCAGGTGTGTATGGGCCTACCCCACAACATCACGAGGATTATCACTTCCAAATGATTATCACTTGTATTTGTTATAGTTATTACAAGGTGATAATCTTACAAAAAATTAATCTTCTATTATGATGGATATCTTATGATGTCTAAGTAGATCATGATAGATTATATCTTGCATGGTGGATTAATTTCCTCAAACAAATCATGAATATAATGTTCCTATGGTAAATATTATTGAAAATATGTTATGGACATTTTGAGTATTTGGTGAATATCATATGACTTCATATTCAAGAAGTCATTAATTAGAACTTAATTGGCGAGTATCACGTGACTTGATAATTTGAGGCAATTACTCTTGATATTTGAGATAATATCTAATGGTGAATATCTCCTATTGTAAGTATTATTGAGAACACGTTATGAAAATTTTGAGTGTGTTGGTGTTTTGAAACAACACAATTTCAAATTACCCTGATGAGAATAGAATACATCTAGGGGAAGTTACTTCCCATCTTCAATATACCCTTTCAGACATCAGGCCAACTATAAGGCTAGACCCTTCTTCTTCCTCAGGCTTTGCAAAACCTAGGCAGGTGTACCTCAGATTCACTTATATGGTACTAGTGCTAAGACATGACAAAGAAGATAAAACCCTTAATCTTCTAACACTTATGCAAAGATCTCAGACATGGAATAGCTAATAACATAGTCAAAGAAACTGCTAAGCTAAGTGAGGGCATCCTTTTTAGTTCTTCAACATTAAAGGGAAATATATTTGATTAATGATGTTGATTTCAGAAAAATATGACATGAATAACATAACATTTTGATCCTGAAGCTGATTAGTGCCTTATCTATTGGGCAATCACACAAAATCCTAACACACATCCCTGAAAGTCATTGACATATCCCATACATCAGGACTTCTTGATCTATATATTCACCTTGTGAATCAGACATCTGCATCCTTCTGAATCTCATACTTGACCTATCCCTTCATGAGATCTACAATCCTATGATGATGAGTCAAGCATTTACATAACTCCTTGAGTCATAAACAAAATAAATCAACATAAATGACCAACAGATTGCAACTAAAATTTCATACCAATTGTTTACAAAACACAAAAGATCACAAATAACATGAATGGGACACAGGATATCAGAATGAAGACTAACTTGCTACTGCATTTCTTTGAGACAAATACAATAAGATGCATGAAAATGAAATGTAGAGCTGCATAATAGATCAAAACTATATGTATGCTTATTTCTTCTTGTTCATTAAAAGAGAAATTGCTAAAGAAAATGGTATCACAGTCCTGAAACATATCAAAAACTGGAACATATGGTCTCATAGTGAAAACTGCCAACTCCTACAATGAATAAAAAAGAAAGAGATATAGGAGAAGAATGAAATCCTAGATTTGATTTGGAAGTGACATGTGTCCACTTGAATCTCCATTCTTTTCAGTTGTAAAAGATCTCTCTTCTTTCTATCCCTGAAATTTGATTTAGTTTTCATCATTATTCTGTAACAATCTTGGAAATATCTTTTATGAATAATGAAAACCCTTGTGTCACTCAAATATCTGAGATGCATCATGAAACGTTGATAATGTCTGGATTCAACTGATTTGAAAGTGACTAAACTCAACCCTAATTGCATTTTTACTATCTTTTACACACATTTGGTTTATCACTTTGCTAGAAATCATATTTGAACTTCAATATCTGCATGCGGTTGCAAGTTGAAAGTTTGGGACAAAACCTCGTATAACCTGAACATATGGCTTCTTGTGCAAAAAAAATTCCATAAACGAAAAATTTTCTTTGCTCTTGATTCTGACGATATACAATATCACTATATTCGCTCATTAGAAACACCCAAAATACCATTTTGAAAATCATACCCCTCTTAGAGCTCTACAAGTCTATAAATCTTTTAAGCAAAAAAATAACTTTTTCTAAAGTCAAAACTTTAGAATAAAACTTTTAAAAGATTTAAAATCACCTTACACGGGAAAACACTTTTAAAATCATTTAAAAATATTTCTAATTTTTTCCTTCAATTATGCCATTCGGGTCAACTAAGTTTGACTTCCTTTTTGCCACGTGGTAGCATGCCATTGGTCGACGCCTGCCACATCACCATCCACTCTAGTGCCACATGGAACCCACTGACTGGCTCACACATCATCGCCACATGTTAGCTCCTCATTGGATCTCTGACTGCCTAGTCAAATGCCACATCATCCGTTGACTAGATTGCCACATCACCGCTGATTGAGGCCTACTGCCATGTGTCAGCTAGGTGCTTCCTTACATTATTATCAATAGGCTACTGACTGTGCATGTGGGGATGTGCCTTCGCAACACGTGTCCCCCATGCCACATCAACACATTGGAATCCGCACCTCAGCTGGAGTCTTCTCCCCACTTATTAGTTTGTGATTCATCCACGGATCTGCCACATGTCAATTTTTGATTTGTTCTCAGGTTTATGTCATTTTTGATGTCAGCATCTTATTTGGCACGTTTGTTCAAAACTTGTTTATTCCTCTGGCCCTGGCCCCACGCACATATGGTCAAGGCTTCAAAAGCTTGTGTGTCTTTAAGACACTTGATATTTGAGTGTTTGTATTTAAAAACACAATGTCACACGTCTTTCTCATCAATGTGGGACTAAACAAAATCCTTTATCTTTAACTTGATTACCAAATATTCTCCATGCATTCAAATATGTTTACACCTAAACCATGATTCTGCCTCCTTTCTTTGCATTGAAAATGCTTTCAAAGACTGCAGCTCAATCAGTGCATTTTAGCCTTTATCGAGGCGAAGATGTTGTGGTTGGATAAAATTGAGTAAGCTTATTGGATCGCCTGAAACTTCTTCTTTGACTCTTCAGCAAGCTTTAAAATGGAAGTGTTCTTGAAGAAGTTGCGGAGTATAAATACCTTGGCATCGATTTCAACAAAAAACTAAGCTGGTCTAGCTGCAGGTATAAAAGGATATTAGGTGGGTGGAAGGCTTTTTATGCTCTTCAGAATAGGTGCCGTGAAGCAGAGTTGTGGGATTGAAAAACTATTCAAACCTTGTTCGGTCTTCTTGTGCTGCCAGTTGTTCTTTACGGGTGTGAATTATGGGCCAGCAACACTACTATAGCACAATGGAAACAAATCGAAGGAATCCAAAAGCGCTTGATCACAAGCAAGTTTAAAATCAAAAGCACTATTCCATATGATATCATGCTAAGTGAAATGGGGGCTGCTCCTATTGAGGCACTTGCTATGGTTCGCCTTCTAAGTTATCTAAAAAGAATCAAAAAAATGGAAGAGGATAGATGGCCTAAAGTGGTCTTCAGTGACACACTATGTCAGCGAAAAAGGACATGGATGCAACAAAACATCAAATGGATGAGTAAATGGAATATTCAATTCAATATGTGCCCCACAAATAATAAAGAAATAAAGGTCTTTGTCATGGAGAAATTCTACAAGAGAAATTGGAGAAGCGAGATCGGAAGGAAGAAATTATATTATATAAATGAGTTCAACCCCACTTGTGATCAACTCCAAAAAGCATATATAGGAGCCAACATTTCTTGGAGGGCTAAAATTCTTATTGCTCAGCTGAGAACCAACTCTCACCAACTTCGTTGTGAGACCGGACATTGAAAGAGGCCAAAGGAGGCTTGGGAAGAAAGAATTTGCAGATTCTGCAATTCTGGGAAAGTGGAAACTGAACTGCAGTTTATTTTAGAATGTGAAGCCTACAAGAGTAGTAGAGATAAATTTGCGGACACTATATGTGACAGTTCTTGGCATAACCTATTCAACGAAGAGTACATTGAGCAATTGGGTGGACTCATCATCATCCTAAACAAGCAACGAACATTGTTACTTAAGTCTGCTTGAGTTGTCTTGCTGTCCCATAGGCTATTTTTAGCCTCGTGGACGTTAAAATTTTATCTATCTATCTATCTATCTTTCCCAACACTGACCATCTATCTGGGTGCCATCTCATAGCAAGCTTCTTGTAGGCATTTATGAGCTCTGAAGCTGTACAATCAGATTTGAGCCCCAAAATTGCGTAGAAATTCTCTAGTTTCTCCTCGCAGCCAGACATCTTAACATTCTTAGATGAATTTCAATATCAAATATGAATCCAATATGACACATATGGACTCCAGTGGCAATACAATTGCATGTGTTCAGAGAATTCCATCTGCACGCCAGATAAGGAGCTTTCGTAGTCTACCTTAGTCCTCATAAAACTGAATTTTGTTGACAACACTTCCACCTGCACTGGATGCATCGGAAATACTTACTCCACACCCCCTTATTGCGTAAAGAATGGTTAGGTTGACTTAGAAGTCTCTCGGCAACTCTATGGGCAGCAGCATTGGAAGAACTCAGTTTGGGAGTAGATTTGTACCCGCAACACCCCCTATTGATTTAACCAGCACTCAACCCTAAATCATTTACCTCTCGCAAGGAGAAAGAATGGATGTGATTAACGTGTTCCATTGAGCTTTTTTATCGGATTGAGAGGAAGGTTTAAAACATACCATGCACCATTCATGCCTTTCAAATTGCTAAGAGTATAAGATCATCTGTAAGGTCATGGAACCATTGCTGGAGTATATTACCAGTGTTAATATATTCAATGTTACTATGGTAGTGTATAAGATGGTACATGAATATTCTATTGTTAAAAAACATTCTTACCAATTATACATTTTGCATTGCCGACCCCTAAAAGGTTATATTATTTTAAACACAGACCAAGAAGAATATACCCTTCGTCCCGGCTCTCTTCGATTAAAGACTTTCATTGGTCATGGAGATTTTGTTGACGAGCAATGTAGTGAACTACCAAGATATTTGGTCTTCCTTCAGTGGATAGACTTTCAACACAGAAAATTTCCATTTTGGCTTCCACTAACAAAGTTAAGGATTTTACACCTCACTATCCAGTTTAGAAAATCATTTCAGTGTGTATGATGGAGGGCTCGTAAAGCAACTTGGTTTTCTCTTTAAAGTTGAGTGATCAATACACTATTTTGTCTCATGAGTATGATGAGAAGAGTTAAAATATGGGAGCTATTTAATATCAGATACATCTAATATAATTCTGCCAATTGCACCATGTTTGATGGCAACAATGGGTTTGTTTCTCTTTATAACATCCAACCCAGCCAAGTGATGGTACAATGTTAAACACTAGGTTGCTACGTATACTTTCCATCTAATTGGGCTCTTAAAATATCAACTTTCCCTTTGCACTAGTGGCTCTTCCTCTTGTTCCAATCCCAATTCCTTGTTGATCTACTGAAATTAGTCAAGTTCCAAAGCGAGTCTGGCTAAATTTTTTTCAAACTAGAATACTTGACATCTCAAAGTGATGTACAAAACACTTGAGTTTGACTGGAAACAATCTGCATCATTTCTTCAACTTTTAAAACTCATTTTCACCTCTTTTTTCAAACTGTTTGCTTAGTGCCAAAGGGTCCTTTGACTAACTTTAAAAATTGATAAAAAAATCTGACCAGACTTTGAGATTAGACATGTTGATTCTTGTTCCACACTGTTAGGAGACGTTGAATCCTGTTAGCAGTTGTAGAAGGCAGATGGATCCACAATCCAAATAACTATAGGAGAAAGACCACTGAACTCACTGTCCAACTGGCCTCTGTATTATTCCTTTAAAAATAATAGAAATAAAATTGATCTTCACAACTTGAACTATTTCTTTGTCCTCTTACTATGCTAATAATATACCAAGTATCTTCTCAGATCTCAATACCAAATCTTCAAATTCACATCACACTTATCCATTTGATCACTTACACACATTTACCAACTTTTCATGTCACTCGCATAAGGTGACACAAGTATCAATAAGACAAACCAACACTAGATCTAACTAGGTCATTTGATGGGTGAATGTCTTATTTGCCAATGACATGGGTTGTCCTATTTTGTGCAAACATTTGGAAACTAAGCTTACTTGGGTCTTCTAGGTGAGCCATTATATTTGTTTGTCCTTATCTATAGGTGTTGAGTTAATATAAAGTTCATTTGCATAACATGATAGGTTTTGACAATTGGCAGCAAAATAAGATGTGTATTATAAGATATATATTGAGCATAGTTATACGACTCTATGAGTTCTTAGCTTAGTCAAGCTTACATGGTTTTTTTCCCTCTACTAACTAACTTGGTCAGGTCTTATGAAGTCCTTCTAGGAATAATAGAGTCCATAGACTTTGTTGACTCAGCGAGTCCCATTAATAAGACTCTGCAATAGCTAGACAACACACAAAAGCAAAAAAAACATTTTTTTTTTTTTTTAAAGTATTCATTTTGGGTTATATTACTAAAGCAACATAATTTTGGCAATAGGATCCAAATTGCAGACTAACTAACCAGACAAGAATTAAGAGAAAAATTGCTTCTTGGAAAGTTAGATGGCTATCATTATCTGGCAGAATATTGTTGATTAAGTCAATCCTTTCTACAATACCCAATTATTACATGGCTATCATGCAAGCACCGTCTTCTGTTGTTTCACAAATTCAATGACTCATTAAGGGCTTTTTATAGTCGGGAAATTTGACTAATAAAAAGAAACTTCCACTAATCTCTCTCCAAAATATGGCAATTCATCCAACTCTAGGTGGTGCGGGTATCCATGATTTGACAACTAGGAACAAAGTGTTTGGAGGTAAGCTAGTTTGGTAGATGTACACCAAACCACAATCAGTTTGGTGTCAAATTATGCAATAGAAATATCTAGATAATAATGAGCCACACAAAATATTTTCTATGTTGGATCCCCCTAGGGGATCAGTCATTTGGGACTTCATGATTGCATCCAAAGATATTGTGCTTAACTATATTTCATGGGAATTAAACTGTGGGGATAAGATTGATTTTTGGGGTGACTCGTGGAATGAGCACCCCCCATTAAATACAATGCCAAACATACAAGTTATTGTTTCAGTAACAAAAGCACAATGGGGTAACCTTGTTGTTCATTATATGGATGCAGTTTGCATCTTCTCAAGGAAAGTAATATGGAAAGATCATGATCAACTCCCTTTAGATCCTCAACATAAACAACTTAAATCTATCTTTTCAGAAAGAAAAGCTTTTGTATCAATGGCTAAAGATTGACTATTTTGGATCTCGACCAAAAATGGTAATTACTCAATCAAGGAACGGTACAAACTTCTTCAACAAATTGAGTCGGCAAAACCATCATCTTAAGCATTCATGTTCTGCTGGAATAAAATAGTTCTTCCCAAGGTTGGGTGTTTTATGTGGCTAGCAATCAAGCATAGAATTCTCACAAGTGATAGATTGGCTAGGATGAACATTGCTTCTCCTTTCAAATGTGTTTTATGTGGAGAGGAAGATGAATCAATTGTCCACCTATTTGCAAGATGTCAGTTTGCATACCAGTGCTAGATGTTTGTTTTAAACAAATTAAATTACTACTCCCCATTGCAAGACAATATCTGGGACATTTTCCAGGCTTGGCCAATTCTCTATCCTAATGTCTTGTTTGTAGGAATCTGGAAATGTACACATGTTCTAGTTATTTGGGCTATCTAGTGGGAAAGAATCAAGAGGATCTTTAGAAAAGAAGTATCATCTATAGAGAAAGTGCTCCAAATCATTGAAAAATCGATATCAAAAGTTATTAATGCAGGTGTCAATAGATGCATATTTAATCCAACTATCACTTCTTGGGATGGAAGTATCATTCGGGAATGGAAATCTATTTTCATCCCATTTGGAACTGGCACTTCTTCAAAGTTACAAATTCATACAGATAGGTCTACAGTTAAATGGCAACCCCCTTCGCTTGGCTTTGTCAAACTCAACTTTGATGGAGCATCCAGAGGTAATCCAAGACAATTAGGGTTGGGAGCATGCATTAGAGATTGTACTGGTAAAGTCCTGGCAATTACAATAGCTCCTCTTCCTATAGTAGCTAACAATATGGCCGAGGCTCAGTCATTGTTATCAAGACTAATACTAGCAAAGGAAGGAAACTTCCAACAAGTACAGATTGAAGGTGATTCTCAAGTTATAATCTCTACTTGTATTAAGAGACAATCATCTTCCTGGAAACTCAAATATGTGCTCTAGCAAATTTGGAACATTATTGATCAATTTCAGGAGATCAGAGTTTCACACACTTACAAAGAGGGCAAAAAAATGGTGGATTACCTCTCCAATTTAGGATGCAATGGGATTACAATTTTTACACTAAACCCATCCTCAATCATAGAGCAACATCAAGCTTTGTAGGAATTAATGGTAGCTAACCTTTAGAGGAGGAGTTTATTGTTTGTACTGAGCTATTTTTCCTTTTGGTGCTGACAAATTATAGGAGTTGAGCACTCATTATGTGTTGAGTCATAGCTAGTGTCGAGCATTGGTCTTCAGGGGTTGAGCGATCTTTATGTGTGCTGAGGTGCTTTAGATGCTGAGTGTGCTTCTTGTGCCGAGTATGCAGAACTACTTCAGGGTGTCGAATGCATTTTAGATGCTGAGTGTTTTTCATATGTTGAATTGTGGTCGATATCGTGCAAACCAGAACATCATATGTGCCGAGTACATTATAGTGGACATCATGTCATATGTCGTGTCATTGCTAACACCTACTAAGCCAATGACCTTAGGTGCCAACTGCCACATGACATTTGTTGCTTTTCTTGTGCTGAGTGATCAATATGTGTAGTGTCATAGCTGATGCTAGGTCTGACAGGGTCTTCAAGGGTTGAGCAATCTTTATGTGTGTGTGGTGAGTTGCATTAGATGTTGAGCATGCTTCTTGTGCTAAGTATACAGATCTACTTCTGATGCCGAGTGTGTTTTAGATGCCAAGTTTTTGTCATATTTCGAGTCATTGCTAACACCTACTAAGCCAATGACCTTAGGTGTCGACCACCACATGACTGGTGCTATCTTTCATGTGCCGAGTGATCAATATACGCAGTGACATAGTGGATGTCGGGTTTGACAAGGTCTTCAAGGGCTGAGTGATCTTTATGTGTGCCGAGTTGTTTTAGATGCCGAGTGGGCTTCTTGTGTCGAGTTCACAGGACTGTTTCAGGTGTTGAGTGTGTTTTAGATGCCGAGTGGGCTTCTTGTGTTGAGTTTACAGGATTGCTTCAAGTGTTGAGTGTGTTTCAGATGCTGAGTGTTTTGCATGTGCAATCAGAATGTCATATGTACCGAGTGCACTATAATAGACATTTCATCACATGTCGAGTCATGGTTGACACCTACTAAGCCAATGACCTTAGGTGTCATTCACTATGTATAATGCAAGTGCTGAGCCAGATAAGTGTCGAGTGTGTTTCTGGTGCCGAGTGTGCTGAGAGGATTCTGGTGCTGAATGTGTTCCTGGTGTTGAGTGTGTTTCATATGCCAAACTATGGATGATGCCGAGAAAATCATATCATCATATGTGTTGAGTATGCTATAATGGATAGCTTGACGTCACCCCATGGTCATTGCACACTATCCATATTGGGCTTTGAACATTTATTGTAGCATTCATAAATTAGGCTCTCATGTGTGAGATTAAGGCAAAATCATAAAAAATCTTTATCATTAAACAGAACACTGACACTAATTGAGTACGATTTTGTTTCATTTTGGTCATGTGGCATTTTGCACTTGGCAAAATTAATTTCAACATACACAGTTGTAGATCAAATTGCTCACTATTCAATTCTGGGCGCGTCAGATTTGTACTTTGCCCTTCTCAATTTGTAACTGATTTCTAATTTAAAGGTACTATATTTACTACACACGAGTGCAGGTACTCCACTTCCTCTGTGCATATGCTAAGGGACTTAATTTAAGATGCAGAATGGATCTCAATCTAACATTTATCCAGCTTATTGTGCTTTCCATTTAAATTGCCTCCAACATGTTGTCCCCACAAGATGTTTGCGTGAAATGTGATTCTTGCCATCAATTCCATCGCAACATCCTACCCAAAAAAATATTCAAAATCAGGCTTCAACCGGCATTGGATGAAGACGCAATTTCTCACCCTTTGGAGGATGTAGCTCTGGATAGTATGTTAATTGTACATTCATATAATATCTAGCGTGCAATTCGAACCATAATTGGGGAGGATCTTTTCTCTGCATCTGCAAGGAATGTTTTATTTCCTTCAACCGTGGTCTCCATCTTTCTCTTCAATTCCATGGACCTTCTTCAATCTTTGTCAAGACTGGAAATTATTGCCATCAAGGTGGTTCAGCCAAAATTCTGGGTGGATAATAAACTGAAAAGTGCAATGCAAAATTATGACTTGTGGACCAGCAATGCCCTAGTTGGTGGCATATTTTCAAGAACAATGCTCATGAAGAGCCATGAGGCCATGATGACCTTTGAAGCGATGGAGAAAACCTTTGAGAAGCAAAACACTCAATTCCTACTCAAGACCCTACAATTCATTGCTCGTGCTCTAGGTTTCCAGTTGACTAATGAGGTGAAGAAAATTACTTTTGGTTTAATTGACATTTTGGGAATTCCAATTTCTGATGCACGAGCAAAAGCTGCTCAAATGAAGTCACCCTCGGCCACTCCTTTTCATTCGGTCATGTTTGTTCTTAGCTTCCAAAGAACCTGGTGTCGATTACCTTGCTTCAGCAATAACCACTCGACCTCTGCACCCAAATGTCACTATACCTAGTTGTTGGGACGTGCCTACATCCATGGGTTTATCTACTTACACCTCAAATGTTGTTGCTGAGGGCCTGAGCTCAGGTTGGGATGTTACCCCTGCATCACATCCAGATTTGGGATGGGATGTTGTTGTTGCTGAGGGTCCAAGCTCGGGTTGGGATGTTGCCCCTGCACCACATCCATATTTGGGATGGGAATTCTCTGCAATGGCTACTCCCAGCGAAAACATGGATGAAAGATAGCATAGTGGTATCTTTCTACATTGTTGGGCTTTCTTCTCCTCACTTCTGGCATGTTTTTTAGAATTTTGTAATCCTTGTTTGATTGACTTGGAGACCAGCATGCCTGCTATGTGATGAAATTTTGTTAAATTCATTTTTTTTTGAAGTTTGATAGATTATTCATTGATATAGCCAGATTGTAAGTACCGATGTTATGTCAATTGTAAATATGGCAACAATGCTGGGTTTTCTTTCTGGTTCTTTCCTAGTTGAGCTCTTGAACCAGTTTTTACGTAATATATTATATATATCCAGTGGCTTGTCCACTTTTGCCAAAAAAAAAACTATTATAAAAACACTTAAATATACATAGTGGAATAATAAAAAAACAACAATAACTTGACTTTTTCCCTATAAAAAAGTTATTGCAAAGAAGCTTCAACAATCTTTAGACACACTACATCTCAGTCGTTCATTACAAAATAGATCAATTAAGATCTTAAAAAATTAGAAACTCAAAGCTATGCTTGATCTTTCATTATTGTTTTGGCCCTGTCTTGTGTTTTCTCTGATTTTTTTATTCAAAGGTTGGTTCTCAACTTAATCTTTCTTTACGTGCTCCTTTATTTAAGTGATGCCAAACTCTCATTTAGTGACTCATTATGCTATTTATATTTATGAAAATGACATTATTTATATTTTTAGATTTCTAATATATTATTCACCAACTACTTTAACAACTAACTAATTTCCTTAATTTTAGTTGAACAGGAAAAAATGACAAGCAAATGGAGAAGGCAGGCATTGGTACAAGAGCATGAACATAATGGAAATTGATGAAGGAACCCATGGGAATAGAATGGGAAAATGAGCCAGATAAAGTGAGAAGACTTGGGCTCTAGCTATTAGATACAAAAGAGGTAAAGGCAATCGAACCAAGACATATTTTTTTGGCAGACCAGGTTATAGTAAAGTCGGCTAGGACTATGATAGCTGCCCCTAGAGCTGGTCCTTTGGATTTGATCGCAACCATCTCTGCAACCTCTGGGGATACTCCAAAATTATTATAAGTGCTTGTAGAGATTCTAATCATCTAAAGAAAAAAATTTTGGTAGCAGAGGGCTTCCCCTCCAATAAATCAAATCCTAAATATCTTCCCCCAACAAGAAAGGATAAAGTTGCAGACACCTTATTTGATTCATACACTTGTAAATTTTTGGTTTGATCCCTTAAAGAAAGGGTTTTTTTCATAAAATGGTGAAGAGGTTGGCTTGCTTTCCAAAAAATGCAAAAATGGGTCAATGATACTTGGGGAGAGCACATGTTCATCAAAACCCTACTGAAATGTTTTTGATCATCATGGGGAATGCTTAGGAGAAAAATCAAGTTTTGTATAATGACCTTTTCATATGAATGGGGTCAATTTTCACATCAAGCACTGGGTCCCAAATTTCAACCCTAAACAAGAACAATCAAGGAAGTGCATATAATATTTCAATTGTATAATTTGGCATATGAATATTGGAACAAGGAAACCTTCAAGGCTATTGGGGATAAATTGGGGAAGCTCATCAAATCAGATGAAGCAATCTCAAAAGAGGATTTCATTAGTTATGATTACAGTTGCACTCTTTGGAACTCTTACCCCTTACTTCTGAAGGTAATTGAGATACGCTTTGCTGAGGGAATTTGGTGGCAGGATATACAAGTTGAGGAAATCATAGAGTAATGTAAAGGTCACAGAGAATGGGAACACTGTGAGGCATAATGTCTAATAGCTAAAAAAGGGAAAGGTAAAGAAGCAACAACTTTGGAAGATAAGATTATGACAACATCATCTCCAAACAATCCTGACGAGATATAATCTCTACCAAAAAACATTGATCCTCCTCATCCACTTGATGGGTTCAGATACCATGTTGATAATCTTAACCCTAAAATTATAAACATAGAACATGAGGGTGGTCTAAATATTGATATTTCAGCTTGGGTTGCAACTACTTACAAGGATCAAAATGATTTGGATGATATCCAGGGAGCTAGGAGGATGATCAAATCAGTAATTTTTAGAGGATATCTAAATGAGCAAGGTTTTGAAGGTTTATAAAAAGGTGAGCCAACTCCTTCAAGATTTGACTTGATTAAGTCAACTAGTGTTGGTGATTCTTTAGAGCATAATACAATTGTGGGATCTCTACTATCCTCTAATTAAAATTTGGTGTCATAGGAAAGGGAAGAAGAAAACTGTGATGATCCTAATGGGGATGAGGACATTTTTGGTACCTCTGAGGAGATTCAAACTACCAGAAAAACTAAGGAAAAATCTTCCAAAGCCAAGGTCAGTAGCCAAAGATGAAGAGGGAGAAGGTCATTCCAACAACTTAGGGAGGATGTAGTTAACATTAAGGGTCAAATAAAACTTGGATTAGGGAGAGATATTATCTCTCCCAAGTAGCCATGAAGCTCCTAACTATAATGCCAGGGGCTCTAATGCCTATGACAAAATTTGCCTAATCAAAAGAGGTTTTGACCATGTAAAAGAAAACATAATTTGTGTTTAGAAAAATAAGGTAGAGGTAGATAGTGCAGTTAGAATTTATGGCATTCATTAGAGATGATCAAGATTCTTTGTTGACTTGGTGGGTGCATCTAGAGGATTGGGCATTCTCTAGAATCCTAGGACGGTTTTTATGCTTCCACTTTCCAAGTCATACAATTGGTAGGTGATAAAAAATCACATCTAAAACTATGAATTTCTTAGGTCTTATCATTGTGTATGGGCCTTCACAATCTAATCATAAGAGATTCATCTAGGATGAGATCACAAGTCTAATTAGAGACAATGTAGAAGAGGCTATCATCATTGTTGGTGACTTCAAATTGACTTTGTCTCCTACAGATAAGCATGGAAATAAAGGTGTATGTAATCAAGTTGAAATGGATTTTTTAGGATTTTGTATCTAAGAATGGTATTTGGGAGGTGGTTGTGAAGGGTGGCTCATACACTTATACAAATAAAATATGAGGGTTCTCCAATATTGTGGAAAACCATATCATTGTTTTCTTGATGGTCCCTAGTCTTCATAGCCCATGCTCTTTGAAGCTTGCATTTTGGGAATCTCTAGGTTTGATCATTTTCATGTCTCTTTAATTTTTTAATGGGATGACATTCTTGTTAGGTTCCCTTTCTAGTTCAAATAGATATGGCTCAAGGAACTATGATTCATGGAATTGGTGTCAGATTGATGAAGATCGGCCCTAGTAAAAGATGACAATCATGCTTTTTAGTTCATTGAGAAATTGAAATACTTGAAGCAAAATTTGAAGACATGAAACAAGGCCTACTACGGTGATATTTCAAAGAGAAGGAGGAGACTTAGGGTTATCTATTGGTATTAAATAGTAAGGTATTGGAGGATGGAATGGATTTGGTGGATTTAGAGATTGAGGAAGAATTCTTGAGTTAGTACGATGAAATATTATAGATAGAAGAAATTTATTAGAAGCAGAAGTTGTGAGAAATGTGGTTGAGAGAGGGAGATCGTAGTACAAAGTATTTTCATTGCTCAGTCAAGCCTTATGGGAGCATCAATAGGATTTTATCTATTTCATGTGGAGATGGTTCGGCGACCAAAGATCTTGAGATCATCAATCAAGAGGCAAGTAATTACTTTTCTACTATGTAGAGCTCTAATTTGTTTGACATGAACCAAGCACATGAAGAGATATTAGAGGTAATCTCAATCTTGATAGCAATAGGGGATAACCAAATGCTAATGGAGCCAGTGTGCTTAGAAGAACTAAAGGTAGTAGAGTTTGGGCTAAGTGGGGAAAAATCTTGGGGTCTGGTTAGATTCCAAGCAATTTTTAATCATAAATTTTGGAACATTTGAAGTTTGATCTTTTGGTCATGTTGGAAGAATCTAGGAAGAAAGGGTTCATCTTCAAGGACTTCAAGAACACCTTTGTAACATTGGCTCTGAAATATGAGAAACCAACATCCCTTGATGAAATTTTCGCAAATTTCCCTTATAACATCGTTTACAATATTATCACCAAAGTAGCAACAAATATACTAAAGACCATTTTGGACAAACTAATTCCTCCTAAATATAGTGTTTTCACACCAAATTGAAACATTGTGGATGGCATCATAGTGGCTCATGAGGCCATCTATTCTACACACTCAAGCAAGGCTAGGCATATGTTTCTTAAAATTGATATCATGAAAGCATATGATAGGTTGGATAGAATATTTATTCTACAAGAAATGAAGAGATTTGGCTTCGGTGAAGAATGGATCAACTCAATTAGAGGTGTGATTTTGGGCTTTCAGGCTTCACTATCAGTGAATGGCAGCCCTCGAGGTTATTTTTTGAAATAACTAGAGGTATTCACTAAGGGGACCATGTGTTGCCCTTTCTTTTCATCTGGTTGGTGGAAGTGTTGGTTAGGCTGATTTCCATATTTAGATTGAATGAACAATGGTAAAGAGTTCACACAGTGCATGACACGAAGGCAAAAAATCATTCTCAATTTGTCGATGATACCTTCTTCTTTGTGGTGGCCACTATGGTAAAAAAAAGTATAATGTAAAATGTGTTGGATGGTTACAACACAACCTTCAAACAATTAGTAAATTAGAAAAAATTAGATATCTTCTTTGTCAAAAATGAGGTGTAGTTATAGAATTCCATTGCTTTTGTCTTCGGGGTGTGCATTGGTAAACTGACTGGTAAATTTCTTGGGATCCCTCTATTTGAAGGAGCAATGAGGAAGGACTACTAGAAGGAATTGATAGATGGTTGTTGGTCAAACGAAACTCAAATTAGGGAGAGACATTATCTCTCCCAAGTATCCATGAACTTCCTAACTAGAATGTCAGGGGCTACAATGGCCATGACAAAATTTACCTAATCAAAGGAGGTTTTGATCAGGCAAAAGAAAACATAAGGTAGAAGTAGATGGTGTAGTTGGAATTCCTGGCATTTATTAGCGATGCTCAGGATTCTTTGTTGAATTGGTGGGTGCATTTGGAGGCTTGGGAATTCTCTAATGTTAGAAATAACTGTAGACATAAATAAAAATTACATGTAAAATAAAACCCATATTAGAAAATAGTAAATCACACAAAAGAGAATAAAAGACACAAGGATTTAACGTTGTTCACTCGATCCCTGGGCAATGTCCACCAATATCAAGTCCAATATTATTATTATCTAGTGATTACAATTTGTAATCCCTTATATCTCAATAGCACCATAGGAAGCTATAATCTCATCATACATTATGAAATCCCTAACCCTAAGCCATTTTATACAAGCTTTTGCCACTTACAAAATTAGGACTAGAATAAGTTGTCCAATAGAAAAAATAGTAGTCGATGCCTTTTACAATAGTAGAGTCATTTTTGGCTTTTGGGGGGGGGGGGGAGGAGGAGTTTCCCTCAAAAACCCCTACAAGGGCATTGCCCCTTGAACCCACCTTGTATTGCAACAAGGGGCATACCTGGGGCATTGCCCCTTGACCCTGTCTTGGGGGCACTGCCCCCAACCTCCCATAGAAATAATCTGGTGGGAAACTATGCTGAATAAACCTTCGAGTCTGATTAGGCTCCACATCACAACATCTGGAATCCTGGGATGGTTTTGATGCTTCCACTTTCCAAGTCATGGAGTTGGGAGTTGATGAAAATTCACATCCAAGATTATGAATTTCTTAGGTCTTATCAATGTGCATGGTCCTACACAATATGACCATAAGAGAGTTGTATGGGATGAGATCACAAGGCTAATCAGAGATAATGCACAAGAGGCTATCATCATTGTTGGGGACTTCAATGTGACTTTTTATACTACAGATAAGCGTAGAGGGAAATGTGTTTGTAATCAAGTTCAAATAGATTTTACAAGAATTTATATATAAGAATGGTCTTTAGGAGGTGGTTGCAAAGGGTGGCTCATACACTTTTACAAGTAGAAGATGAGGGTTCTCCAATATTGTGAAAAAACTAGACCATTTTTTCTTGATGGTCCCTAGTTTTCATATCTTGTGCTCCTTGAAGCTTGCATTTTGGGGATCTTTGGGTATGATCACTTTCATGTCTCTTTAATCAATTAATGGGATGAAGTTCTACGAGGTACCCTTTCAAGTTCATATAGATGTGGCTCAAGGAACTATGATTCATGGAATTAATATCAGATTGGTGGAGATTAGACCGATTAAAATATGATAGTCAGGCTTTTAGTTCCTTGAAAAATTGAAGTACATCAAGCAAAATTTGAAGATATGGAACATGACCCACTATGGTGACATTTTCAAATAGAAGGAGGAGACTAAAGGTTATATGGAAGCATTAAATAACAAGGTATTGGATGATGGAATTGATTTGGTGGATTTAGAGACTAAGAAAGATCTCTTGAGTCGGTATAGTGAAATCTTATAGAGAGAAGAAATTTATTAGAAGTAGAAGTTGTGAGAAACTTGGCTGAGAGAGGGAGATCTAGGTACCAAATATTCTCATTACTCAATCAAGATTTGTATGAGCATCAATAATTTTTTATCTATTTCATGTGAAGATGACTTAGTGATCGAAGATCTTGAGATCATCAATCAAGAGGTAATTAATTACTATTCTACTCTGTCGAGCTCTGATTCACTTGACATAAACCAAGCACATGAAGAGATATTAGAGGTCATCTCGAGCTTGGTAACAATAGGGTATAACCATATGCTAGTGGAACCAATGTCCTTAGAAGAACTATAGGTAGTAGAGTTTGGTCAAGGTAGGGACAAATCCCTGGGTCCAGTTAGATTCCAAGCAATTTTTTATCAAAAATTTTAGAACCTTTTGAAGTTTGATTTGTTGGTCGTGGTAGAAGAATTTAGGAAGAAAGGGTTCATCTTCAAGGAATTCAACAATACCTTTGTAACCTTGGTTCTAAAATGAGAGAAACCAACATCCTTTAATGAATTTTTCCCAAGTATCCTCTGTAATATGGTTCACAATATTATAACCAAAGTAGCAACAAATAGACTAAAGACCATTCTCAACAAACTAATTTCTCTAGGACAGAGTGGTTTCACACCAAATTGGAACATTGTATATGGCATGATTGTGGCTCATGAGACCATCTATTTTGTATGCTCAAGCAAGGCTAGGCATATGTTTCTTGAAATTGATATTATGAAAGCATATGATAGGGTGGACAAAAGATTTGTGCTACAAGTAATGAAGATATTTGGCTTCGGTGAAGAGTGGATCAAATCGATTAGAGGTATAATTTTGGGCTATCAGGGTTTAATATCAGTGAATGGTATCCCCCAAGGTTTTTATCGAAATAATTAGTATGGTGGAAGTGTTGGGTAGGCTGATTTCTAGATTTAGATTGAATGAACAATGGAAAGGAATTTGCATAGTTTGGGATACCGAGGTAGAAACTCATTCTCTATTCACTAACAATACCTTCTTCTTTGGGGTGGATATGTTAAAATATATAGTCCACCAATATAAATAAGAGGGGGAGAGTGTGAATTGGTTATATAACTACTATCACAATTATCAACCTTATTAAATCTTAACCATATGAGCAATATAATCAGAAACCACAACAAGATACTCATGCACAATAACATCAGACATGTTAACTAGGGAAAACCTTGATTAGAGGGAAAACCCTAATGGGGATGGTACCCACATGATGACGTATTAATCTAAATATTCCTTGTTAGAGGATAGACCCTATTAGGAGTCTATAACAACATTCAATGCATAACAATCCCTATTAGAAGGCTTTGAATCCTTGTTAGGAGATTCCAACCCTGTTAGGAGTTGTATAAGATAGATGGACCCACTGTCCAAATAGCTTTAGGGGCAAGACCAATGAACCCACTATCCAAATGATCTCTGTATTATTCCTTGCAGAATAATAGAATTGTATTGTATTACTCATTCCTCTTTCTCTGTCCTACCAACCAGACTTCTGCTCCTTTTGATCTTGTAACCAGATCACTACCTTCACATCCAATAATCCCTTGAGTCGCTTACTTGCATTTATAAAATACTCTGCTATTATTCATGCTTCCTTGATCACTCCACAAAACACACAATACAAACAAGGAAAACATCTTTCCTTTATACCATATCTTCAAAACAATTCCTTGAGTCAGCCTCAAGGCTTTCTCGATTAATTATAATAAGATAATTAATTAATTTGTAATTACAATAGAACTGTTGGCTCATAGTCTATACAAAACTTCACACGTGCGGCTTTAGGACTGCACACTCGTTGACGTCACCATTAGACAATCCTTGATCACTATCTACTTGCGCATCACCAGATTATATCTCTACTAGAAAATATAATCTAGGATCATTAGAAATTGCTTTCCATGCACTCTTTCTCTACACTACTCTTTGTAAATCACTTATAGCTTTCGTACATATTCGACTTAGAATCCATGTATTTAACCTCGTCATCAGTGGAACACGTCCTTAACTGCACTTCACTTGTACATCAAAACTATGTCTGTACAAGTATGATCTATGTTTGCTATTATGCTAGTCTTCACATAATTACTACTATGTTGACATCGATGAAAAACACAACCATGAATGCAACATGTTAATGCTCTCCAATGCTTAGGATCCTCCCCCAAAGGAATACCATCACCATTCATGCTAACAATATCCCCCTTTGACATTGATGACAACATAGATGAAAAACATCTAGGTTCTAAGAATACCAAATAGTACGCTGATGTTGTTGTTCTCATCTTTTCAAATCCTCTTCATCAATCAAATCTGAAATCCTACAGAACACTACTCTGTTTTGTACCTTCATGTTGTATATCTCCCCCATAGAGATAATCACGAATCTTTTTAAATCTCCCTAATAGAGATATGCAACTGTCTCTCCCCCATTCAACTAAAGGATTATTTTTTTGTGCACTCTTCTCCCCCATGGAGATCAATGGTAAGGGCCTCATTATATCAATTGTCTGCTCCAAGTTTTCAACTAGCTCAAGTGTCCAAAGATGTTTTTTAATACTAAATACTAAGATTCCTTAATGAATATGCTCATTACAGATACTCCCCTATACAAGAAGCATCAGCATCTGGTCTAATCAAACATTAGTTCTCTATTCCACTAGATCGATGCAATCTCTGCATCATCTACTTTGAAGTAGGCAAGGGCATAACCCCAAGCACACCTTTTAAGTACTCAAATGTATCTTTAGGTAAGGGTTTCGTAAAGATATATGCAATTTGATCTATAGTACTCACATACTCTAATCTAATATCCTTTTATGCTACCTTCTCTCTCAAAACATGATAATAGATATATGCTTAGTCTTAGAATGCAATACAAGATTCTTAGACATACTCACTATACTTATGTTATCATAGTATATGATAATAGATTCTAAAAATTCTATCCTGATGTCTTTCATCATTTGCTTCATCCACATCACTTGAATACAATTATTTGTTGCTACTACATACAATCTAATCTAATTCTTCATTTCTTGAATCCAATGATCATCTTTATATGCCTCTTCTACATTGTTAGGTTCAACTTGAGAAAACAAACATAATTCACATACTTCTTCATTTACCTGATTTATATTTCCGCTCCCAATGATATGTTCAGAAAGGTGATTCTTTGATATACTTCTGCTAGGAGTTGTCAACTCAACTCTTTCTTCTGCTCTAGGTTTAGATCTCTACTCTTCAATTTGATTCTCATTCTACAAATCAGTGTTAGTCTCAATGATAACTTCCACATTTTCATGGTTAGTCTTTAGATCAACAATGGTTACCAAAGCCATCTCTTCTACTACTTCCCCTTTCTTAACCAATCCAGGCTCATTATCTTTATCATCACAGTCATTCAAGAATCTTTCCATACTTGGCTTTAAATTCTTCATCTTCATCAAAAAGTGAACTCTTTCCAGTTTTGCTTACTCTCTTAGGACATCTGGACAAAAAATGACCAAACTCTTTACATTCCAACGAACACAAATTTTCATACCTTCTAGCTCTCTCTTCATAAGCAGATCAATACCTACTTTGATCTTCTTGTCTTCTTCAGATTTGGATTTGTCTTTACTTGTGCTTCTATTCTTATTCTTTTGTATGCAACAAAAGGTTTTTTGAGTAGGAAACTCGATGCTCGGTTCTTTACACATTTTTGATGTCTCATCAAGAAGCTCCATCTTCTAGGTGTCAAAATGTACCCCATCAGACTTAAGACTATCCTTTCTGAAATGACTCGCTACTAATCTCCCAAAGTTGTTAAGCTTTCTCTTCAAGGACCTGATGCTCTGATACCAATTTTTAGAATATATAGTCCACCAATATAACTTGGGGTGGGGGGGGGGGGGGGGGGGGGGTGGTTGAATTAGTTGTACAACTATTATCACAATTATCAAACTTATTCAATCTTAACCATATGAGCAATATAATCATAAACCATAACAAGATACTCATGCACAATAACACCATATATGTTAAGTAGGGAAACCCCTAGTGGGGATAGTACCCATAAGATGATATACTAATATGAATATTCCTTGTGAACGGATGGACCCTATTAGGAGTCTATAACAACATTCGATATATATTAGTCCTTGTTAGGAGACTTTGAATCCCTGTTAGGAGATTCCAACCCTGTTAGGAGTTGTAGAAGATAGATGGACCCACTGTCCAAACAACTTCAGGGGAAGGACCAATGAACCCACTATCCAAATGATCTTTGTATTATTCCTTACAAAATAATAAAGTTGTACTGTATTGCTCCTTCCTCTTTCTCTATCCTGTCAACCAAACTTTAGCTCCTTCTAATCTTGTAACCAGATCACTACCTTCACATCCAATAATCCTTTGGATTGCTTACTTGCATTTACCAAATACTTTGCTCACCATCACACTATCCTTGATCACTTTCTAACCATGCATCACCAGGTTATATTTCTGCTAGAAGATATAATAGGATCATCAAAAATTGCTTCCATGCACTCTATCTCTGCACTCTCTATAAATCACTTATAGCTTCTGTACATCTACGACTTAGACTCTGTGCATTTAACCTTGTCATCAGGACACATAGTGGAACATGTCCTTAATCGCGCTTCACTTGCACATCAAAACTTTGCCTGTACAAGTATAATCTTTGTTTGCTATTCTACCAATCTTCACAAATTACTGCTATGTTGACATCAATGACAAACACAATCATGAATGCAACATGTCAATGCTCTCCAATGCTTAGGATACTCCCCCAAAGGAATACCATCAACATTCATGCTAATAGGGTACTATGGTTGAAGCAAGTATAATGTAAAAAGTGTTGGATTCATACAAAATGACCTTCAAACAATTAATAAATTGGAACAAATTAAAGATCTTGTTTGTCAACATTAAGGTTAAGTTACACTGTACCATTGTTTATGTCTTTAGGATGCGAATTGGTAAACTATCTAGTAAATTTGTTGAGATCCTCTGTTTGAAGGAGTAGTGAGGAAGGACTATTGGAAGGAATTGATAGATGGTTGTTGCTTTCAGTTGGATGGATGGAAAGGACAATGACCTACATTGGCTATACAAATTCCAATGCTAAGATCAAATTAACCAATGCCTACATTCTTTGTGTCCTACCTCATTATTTATAGTAAGGAAATCTCCATTATCCATCAAAGAATGCAAATTTTATATGGAATGGAAACCTAGAACATGATAAATTACCAGTTATGGCTTCGGATAGGATCTATCAACCTAGAGGAGGAGGCGGAGCAGGGTTAAGACACTGGAAATTATTTAGCACTCCCATGGGTACAAAGATCATTTGGCGAATGCACACACAACCAGATCAATCCCAAGAGCCAACTACCTAGACAGTACAGAGGATGAAAGAATTCTCAAAATTGCCAACCCTCCTAGGGGCTCAACCTTATGTAACTTTTTGGTTAGTTGTAGGAGTTTGATCACATATCACCTTACCTAGAAAGTTTCGAGGTATGGAAAATTTATGGACTGACTCTTGTGATGGGAAGATACCATTGGCCAAGAGGACATTCCCCAGAATGTCATCGTTGTCATTAGAAGACCATGGGGTGATAAGGTGTCAAACTTTATTAATCAACACTCGTTTGCTTACGGTCATCCTCTAGAATTGAAATATCCCTCTTCATTGGATCTATCCCCTGATGACCAAGAAAATTTTAAATTGATCTTGAAAGACATAATGGAAGTTGGGACTTGAGAGCAAGATGTGTTGTGGTGGTGTGGGGAAAAGAACGGTCATTATTTAGTCAAGATCGGGTACTCACTATTGGAGAATCATCATGCATCAATATAATGAGAAATGAAGTCATGTTAGCATAATGTGCGTCTATCAAATGTTGGTCCTTTTACATAGCTAGTTGGACATGCCATAATCCTATTAGGGGATAAACTAATGAAATTGGGATTTTTAGGACCCTTCAGGTGTGTTCTAGGAAATAATGCAGAAGAGACATTGGATCATCTGTTCTTGGAGTGTGATTTTTCTTGGAAAGTTTGGGAGTTCATATTCAAGCATCTCGATTAGTCTAGATTGGTGTCAGCTAGCCTCAAGGGATAACTGGAGGCTTGTCTAGTTCATTCTCAACCTTCTTTTTTTGCCTCCATTTGAACTATATTGCTTTCCACTACATTATGGGAAATATGGATGGAACAAAACAAGCAAGTACTTCAAGACAAATTAGAAGGCCTACCCATATTCCTACTAAGGTTAGAAATAGTTGTCTCAGAGTTCATATCTAATGTAACATCTTAGGTTAATCAGAGCAAGGCCCCCTTCAATCATATAGACACCTTAATCTAGAAGAGTTGGCCCATTGTCGAATATAGGCCTATTCATGGGTCTTCGAGAGTTGATTCTTTGTCTAAACAAAATTGTGAAGAGTGGACCTTGCTAGATCCATACTAGACTAAGATAAACTTTAGTGGGGCTTCCAAAGGAAACTCAATCCCCTCAAGTGTGGGTGATGTGGCTAGATATGAGGATGGAAGCATTTTAGCATTATGTACAAGAAATGTGATAGATGATGCAAACAACCATGTTGAGCGCCTCACTATAGTTGGCGTTAATCGTGCTAGGAATCAAACTCGACATTCCGAAACTACACCTTGAGGGTGACTCTCATATTTTAGTAAATAGAACAACGAAAGGACATGTGCTACCATTGTACTACTTTCATACAATATAGTTGTCTAGGTGGTGTCTAGGTGGTTCAGGGGTGTAGCTTCATGCTTGGTCTTGTCTTAATGACAATAAGCTATTGTAAGCATTTTTTGATATCAATATAATATATATCATTAGTGATTAAACAAAATTTAACTTATTTCCTTCAAAATTTTGTGGCAATACTTATGTGATCAATGCAAACTTGTGTATGTGTGCAAAATAGCTTTTATTTATATCAATGATCCCATCTTCGATGCTAATTCACCAAATGATCAATGAAAAAGGTTTTAAATCCTTAAGATCTTTTATTTGTTTTTGGATTTTTCAGTTTGGCGAATCATGGTCCAACTTGTCTAATCCAAAATGAATCAAGTCATTCCAACTTTAACATTGAAACCGAGACAAATTTAAAAATGACACCATAAAACTTGATTTCTAAACTTAAAATGTTAAATAATCAATACAAACTCATATTTTCAAACTTAATTTGTTGAAGGTTGGAATGGAGAATTCTACTCTTTAAAACTCAAGGGCCCATTTGGCGAGCGGAATAGGAATACATATTCCAAAAATTTTGAATTCCTTGTTTGGATGCACCAAAACGGAATTGGAATACGAAGTAAAATAGGAATACGTATTCCAATTTTGGCCCAAAAAAGGGGTTTTGCAATTCCACCCAAATAGGTGTTATTGGAATACGTATTCCTATTCCACTTTTTTTAATTTTAGAAAACATAAATTTTGGGGTTCGTGAATTCCCATCAAATATTGGCTGAACCAAATGGAGAACAGGAATACGTAGCCCCATTTTCTATTCCAAAATACGTATTCCTATTTTGCTCACCAAATGGGCCGTTAAATACTGCACATAATCCCAGGTATACATCCCTGCTCAACTTCTATTAAGCATTTCTTTATAGCGCCCCGAAACCTCATATTTTGGATATATTAGGTAGCAGCAGCTGGGTTTCCCATCGGTCTTTTATAAACTCTGCCCATTTTCTCGAATCAGCATCTTGAAAGTGGAGTCTTGAGGTAAGTCTCTCGACTTTGTTTTCAAGATTTTATTACTTGTCCACGTTGTTTCCCAATTCAAATATTCTCGTCGTGGCATTTTATATATTCAAGTACCACTACTTGGATTTTGGGGGTGATTATATACATTACCCTTTAACATTCCTACGTCTCCTCAGCCCTAAGATAACTGGTCTTTGTCTAGAACATAAAGCTTAAAGACTGATATGGTGATGGGGCATTGGGATATTCGAAACTGAAGTTCTTAATCAAAAGAAGCTTTATTGTCAAAGTTCTTGAGCCCCTGCTGGTGAAAAGAAAACAAATGCTTCTGGGTTACTAGGGCATCTATGCACACCTTTTTATTTCCAGGATAGGTCTTGGAATAATATGAACGGAGAACCTCTATCCCACAAATATGCATACAACAACTAGCCCTACTTGCGTCAAATTATGCAAATGTATTGCACAATCAAATTTATAAACCAATTCATAGGAAAATTGATCTTCGTTCTGCTGCAACATGAATATGCTACCCTTACATGCACCTGATGTTCGGCTTGGATATAAATTTGGATAAGAACTGCCTACAATCTGGAATACATTTACATGTTAAGACGAGTAATGCGAAATAACTTAAATGTTTGCAAGCTTTCATTTCATACTATCTTTGTCTTCCAAAAAAGTGACCAAGGCTGATACACAGGTAACTCTTTCTTATTGTTACACCTGTTCTCTCTGCGATAGTGCTTGCAGCGTAGCCAGTAGAATATAACCCACCCATTATGGCATCCGATATTGAACCTGTAATAGGATGTGACAGAAGAAATAACCTATGGTCAACTGCAAACTTCTAATTGCATCATTACTAGACCATTGCCAAGCTTTTCAATAGATGCACTCTATCTAGGAAAATTTCAATAGTCTAAATGTTACTTCGTGCAAGTCTAGCATCTCTATCATAACCATAGGAACTCCATGAATGATCACTATAACCTGCTTTAGGAGGTCGACCAAGCCTAGAAAAACATTTTGTAGAGCCTGCCCCTAGTTTACATTTTATTATTATTGCCGAACTCTTTTGGGCCAGTTTATGCTTGATGATTAGTAGCATTATCTTTCAGATTATCAGATATTGCTTCACATTTGGTTGATTTTATGAAGAGACTACTTGGTACTACTTACTTCATGTATGCATGATTATACCTTGATGATGATTATTACAGTGATTTCAGTCATTTGATGATGATTAGTGAAATGGATTATTATATGTGTTTTCTTATGGATACTTACCCAATACTGCATGTGTATGGTGTGCATGTATATTTTCTTTATGTATGACGTTTCTAATGTGGTTAAGAAAGAGAGTCATAGTCACCTGCTGGTCGGGATCTACACGAGGCACCACTTCCTGCCATTGCCTGTTTAGTTTAGTATATATGTGTTTGTACATGCATGGATGTTATGTAGATTGCAGGTACTGGGTATTGACTTCCCTGAATTGCCAGGATGAGTGTACCCTATCGCAATATCTCAATGGTAAGAGAGGGAAGATAAATTCTTGGGTCCAAATCCTAACCTTAAACCAATTGTCTTATAAAATTAGGACAAGTATCTGAGACTATTACTCTTCTGAATGTGTCATATGACGTAAATTCGTGATTATAACCCTTGAGTTTGATCTTGTATGTGGTATTTTATGATGGGTTTTCGTATTTCATCTTATAGGTCTTTGGTGTTTTTTCTATTAATTAAGTCAAATTAAAAGATTAATTAATGAATTAATTTTGATGGAATATTATTATGATATATTCAATATTTAATTATATTTAATTAATTGGGAAATTTATTAAATAAAAAGAATTAAATTTAAAGAGAAAATTATAGTCTAGTTTGAGAGCGTAATAATATTAATTTAATTTAATAATAATATATTTAGGAGATCATTTTTAAATAAATGCTAAATATTATTATTACTTAATAAATATTTTATCAATTAATGCTTCGAAAATAAATTAAAGAGTAAAAAATAAATAAATTTATTAAAGATATTTGAAATTGCATAAAGTATGCATGAAGTTTCGAAAAAGTTAATAAAGAGTTAAAAAGTTGTGATCAAGGAGTTCCCTTAGGTGATCGCACAATCAGTGCCCTAAATTTAGGAAAGAACTCCTTATCAGCAATTGAGGGTCCATTTTCGAGGGACCAAGAATTTTAAAGAAGGCAATTTTCGGAGAGAAGGTTTTGAGAGATTCTCTCACAATCTTCGGGTGTTTGCAAATTAGCAGAGAGAAGGTTTTGAGAGATTCTCTCACAATCTTCGAGTGTTTGCGAATTAGCATAAGAACCAGGTAGATCTTTATGTTTTGTTCACCTAGTTTATTATGTAATTTAATATTCTTGTCTTCATTGTGATTGTGAATTGTTTATCTGAATTTTATTGTGACAAATCTTTTAATATTTCAATTTGAAATTACTGGTATGCATGTTGATTTTTTTGTATACTTGAGGATTAAAAAGATCAGTAAAATCCTCATTTTATAGATTTAAAGTTGCAAATTAATCTAAGAAGGGTTTTGAAAGAAATGCAAATTTTAGAATATGAATTTGGCTGGTTGATCATATTTTCCCTATCAGAGTTTTGATAGAACTTTTGCAATATATATACATATATATATATATGTAGATATATATATATATGTATATATATATGTGTGTATATATATATATGTATATATATATACATATACATATATATAGATATGTATATGTATATACATATACATATGTATATATATAGATATGTATATATATATATATATATATATACATATATATAGATATGTATATATATGTATAGATATATATATGTATATATATACATATACATATATATATACATATATATGTATATATATACATATATATGTATATATATACATATATATATATAGATAGATATAGATATATATATACATATGTACATATATATATACATATACATATACATATACATATACATATATATATATGTATACATATACATATGTATATGTATATATATACATACATATATATGTATGTATACATACATACATATATATATATATATATATATATATATATGTATGTATACATACATATATATATATATGTATTGGGAAGGGGTTTTGTTTATATAAAAAAAATGATTTTTTTAGCAAAATTTATATAATTTTTTTTAAAAATAAAATAAAATAGAGGAGAGGCGGGTTTTACCCCATCTCCCTCCTTAATTCTCCTGGTGGCACTTATTAGTGCTGCATTGACTGCAATACAGACTGCATGGCAACAATAGTACTTGAGACTGTTGTGGTTGTAGTTGGTCTGCTGTCGACAACTATTAAGGGCCACACAACTTTTACATGCCGGTGGGCCCTAAACGCGATATTGATATGCATTTTAAGTTTTGGTTTAAAAATTGTTATTCAATTTAAGTTTAATATATATTATTTTATTAATAATTTAATAAATTTAATAAATAATTAATGAATATTAATATAGTTGTTTTTAATATAATTATTAATTAATTTTAGTTTAATTAATAATGAATATTACTCAATAAAGTTTGAAATTTATTTTATTATTAATGATATTGATTTTAATAAAATTGTAATTATTTTATTTGAAAATCAATAATTATTATTTTAATAATTTAATAAATAATTTTAGAATATTTAACTTATAATCGAATAAGGGTAATTGTGCATTTTGTTCAAATACAAGAAATGGGTTAAATAGTAAGGGTTAAAGTGTAAATCTTATGTACTCGAAAACTTACTTTAAAATGAAAACTTGACCTCACTGTAAACTCAACTATGTGTTTTCAAAATCAAACCAAACTATGAAACTACATTGTTACCTGTATGTTGTCTATGTTTTGGGTTTGGGTTTACTAGAGTGTTGACCAATTTTAAGACGTCTACCAGAGGCTTGGGAGTTCTGTGTTTGTGATATTATGATGATTTGACTTTGATCATTTAGACTCAATCATGGTAATGTGTCTAGTATGCTTTATGATGAGTTTTGGATCTATTGTCTATTATTACCTTTAGTGTGCTTGTGTGATAACGTGAAGAATGGTATGACATAATTGTCTTGACCTTTGAGTCTTCGATCAATTTTTTTGGGATGCTTTCCAGTTGCTTGTAAAGAATTGAAGGGTTATTGTGAATTATCTTTTGATACTTTCCAGTCACTTGTATAGGATTGAGGTGTAATACTATAATTTTTTGATTTGTGATTTTATGAGCTTAGGGTAGGTTATCTATATGTAATGTCGGGAAGTGGCTTGCAATGGAGGTTGGGGCCCAAAGTGGCTGCCATGGAAAACCATTGTAAGTAGTTAATAAGTGAAAACACTTCACTAAATGAGAGTAAAATGAACCTAATAAGAGTCTTTGTATTTTCTCGCCCATGCCTCGAGTGCTAGTATAGACTGGGATGGGAGTAGAGAGGACGCTTGGTTGCGACCATGCATTGTTAGTATGCCTTGTCAGTATGAAAGGATACTAGTGTCGAATAGAGTCACTAGGGGGTCGGGGTCAAGTTAGACTGCTAGGGTAATTCTAGTGTTGATTTGTGCAATGACACTTGCCCGCTTACATAGTAGATTCCCTATGTGTCTTTGTTTGCCTTTGGTTCTAGATGTTGTGTTATCTTGGAACCTTTGAGTTAGATTATTTTTAGGGTTTTCCTTGACATAGATATTACTTTTGATTATGGAACTGATATCCTGTTTGGGACTTGAGACTATCTCCTTAGCACAGTGGGAGTGGACCTTTTTGGGTTACCACGAGGTTAGGTGCTAGTGCTTTTTACTCTTACCATTGAGATCCATCTATTGATATCGTGGCTGGAGTTCCTTGTCTACCTTTCCTTTCATTCTATCTTTGTGTATTGTGATGGATGATTATATCTTTATGATGGATGATTTCACTTATGGTATTGTACTTTTTTTCATGGATCCGAGAGGGATGATGTAATCTAATTTTATAAATGTATATTCTTTTAGCCTTTCATACCCTGTGACATGTACAATGGATGATTGTGCATTCTGAATTTTATTGCCAAGTGGCATTCAGAACAAATGTATATTATTTAAGTGGAATGGACTTGTAGTTGTACTTTCATATGGATGTGTTATTTATTTGGGTTAGTATTTTTTAAATTTAAATGTGACTCAATGTCCTGGGATCCTTAAGGAATGTAATCTATTATGTTTGCTTACGTATGATTGGATGTTATTGCTTCCGCTACTTTGTGATTGTTGTACATGTTATTCTTTAAAAAAAATGTTTGGTAAACTTAGTAAAACTTTAGGTTAATTTTTTTGGATCCCTTGGTGGGGCATTACACATTTTAAACAATTAACTAAGAAAGAAGCTTGGCATATAAAACATACACACCTCATTGATTGTTCATTCTTAAACATCACACACTAAAGAAAAAATTACGCTCGGAAAAAGTAAGTCACTTTAATTATTTAACACTTTTATTTAAGGAATCAAGCTTAGTGTGTGATGTTTAAGTTTTTGATGATGTCCACGAGGCCATAAACCTAAGGGAGCCACATAAAACTCCTATTCGATCTGATGTGATTTCTCCAGCCCGTCTCTTTTGTTGTGAATCTGCATAAGTAAAATGGCCCCGTTGGGGAGTCTTGGTCCTTCGAAAAGGTCTTTTATGTTGTTCATTTTTAATGTTTCTTTGTGTTGGCTACGAATGTCTTCATATGTTGTACAATCCTTTAGATAGTGTCACTCTATTTCCACCACACCCTCGTTGCAAAATCTACAAATTTTGTCCTCCCACTCTTCCTTAGGGACCCTCCATCTACTAGTTTCACATCTCAAATGGTGGAAACCAAATCTCAATTGAGCAATTAGGATTTTTGCTTTTCCTTTGATCTCAGTTCTTAAATATGCTTTGTCATCATGTTCGCATGTGGGATTAATTTTTTTGACATAATAGGCTTTTTTTTCTACCTAACTAGTTTGCCCATATGATAGATCTGACTTTCCCTGCCACCCATTTTTTTATTTCAAAATTATTTTTCGGGCATTCTTGGTAGTCAATGTTCCACTTATTGGAACCATTTATTGTTTTGTTTCTTCCATGTCTTCTTTCAACAATCCATTTCTCTATCAACCACCCTACTAGGCTAGCGATGTTCATCCATTTTACTCACCTTTTTTAGATAGCTTAGCAATCTAACAATTGTCGAGGCCTCCACTGGGAACATGCCCACCTGCGCTAAAATAATCTCGTATGGGACTGTGGATTTGATTTTGAGATTAGTTGTGATGAAGTGTTTCTGAATTCTTTCAATTTTTCGCCATTTATGGTTTGATACGCTACTTTCCCATACCTCGTTGCTGTATAAAATAATTGGTCTCACCAACAACCCAAACAAGGTTTTCTTAGTCTTCCAATCCCATAACTCTGCTATCCTGCACTTGTTTTGAAGAAGATAAGATGCCTTCTATCCCCCCGTATCCTTTTTGATTTGCATGTTTCCCAACTGAGCCGGTAATGGAAATCTATCCCCAAATACTTGTATTCTTCTACAATTTCTAGTGCTTTGTCATTAAATATGAAAGTGCATTGTTGTTTTCTCTTCTTGAAGGAAAAGACCATGATCTTGGTTTTAGAAGTGTTGACCTCCATCCCTACTTCCGTGCAAAAGGTTTCTAAGTTCTTCAAATGTTCCCTTAGTCCCTGTGTTGTTTTAGTAATGAGAATGAGGTCATTGGCATACAAAAGAAATCTGATCACATATTCAACCAGCCGAATTCCCTCTCCATTGGCTTTGTTTAGCCATTCCTCTAACTTGTCAATATAGAGGCCAAACAAGGTAGGCTATAACGGGCATCCTTATTTGACCCCTATGTCGCTGCCAAAGCATTCTGACATGCCCACTTTGGTTTTGATTTTCACTTTAACCTATTTGTAAAGTTTATAAACAATAGCTCTATACTCTGTTGGGACCTCTAATTCTTCCATCCTATTCCATAACTATCCCTAGGGATGGTGTCGAAAGCTTTCTTAAAATAAAAAAAGCAACAAAAAGCCTCTTCCCCTTGTTTATCCCATGTTTTTTCTATAAGGAACCTTAGGGTAATGCAGTGATCAATGGTGGAATGTTTTGGTCTGCAACTCCTTGTCCCGTAGCTCTTTTCCCTTCTTTTTATATCCATCCACTAATTCTTTGCTCTACCATACTCTAGTAGAGTTTGCTTAATAAGGGGTTCACCATGATGGTGCGGTAGTTGGAAGAGTTGTTGACATCCTCACTCTTATGGAGAGGAATAACTACACTAGTGGTCCACTTCGTGGGAAAGTAGCCTTGCATGACTATATTAGATTTTTCCTGATGTGTGAATTCAACAAATTTGTCCCCCATTTTAAAAATTCAGCCTGTAGCCCATCAATATCCTGAGCTTTTCCACTTGCTAATCTCCTTATCCCTAGAGTAATGTCTTTGTTGGTTGTGGGGAGTGAAACTTTGTCCTCCGATCTCTCATAAAGAATCTTTGCATACTCTAACCATTGAGAATCCGTAATTTTATTTTCAACCTGTTTCTTAGCTTGTTGTAACTTCCTCCAAAATTTTTTAGGATTGTGCTTTCCTAACATGATTAGCTCCTTCCTTCGATTAATCACATATTCTTCTCTTTTGGATTGGTTCTCTTATGATTGTTTTGTTTTCCTTTCTTCCTTTAAATTTCCTTTTTGCGGCCTTGCATTCTTTGTCATACCATGGGTTAGCCAAAAAGGTGTTTGAGATGCTCTTCTTTATCCTTGTTCTCTTGCAACCCTTTAGTGCCTCCTTAATTAGTGGGATTAGAAAATTGCTGCTGATGTGACTTTTCTTATCACTGTTTTCCTTGATATTCGCGATGTCATGATGCATTTGGAGCTGTTGTTCATGAGTGGTGCAAAATATCTTTTTATTATCATTGTTCATAAGAATCTTACCCTCTTTATGTCCTTTTGTGCTTTCATCTAAGACCTGATCACTTTTCAGTCTTTTGACTTTCATAATGTATTTAATACAGAGAGGCATATGGTCTGAATTTAGCTCTATGGGACATTGTTTAATTCTGAAATCAACTACTTTAGTGATGACTGATTGTGAACATATTATATAGTCTACCACACTTTGTCCGTTATACATTTTGCAAGTAAATTTGTTTGATTTAGGCCACATCTTCATACCATTACACACAACTAACCCGTGGAGGCTGCATAGTCCTAAGAGTTCAACCCCAAAGTGAGACACATCACCTTTTTCATCTTGAGAAGTCTGTTTACTGATATTGTCATCATCTTCTTTTAGCCACAAGGGATTATTGTCCTCTGTTAGATCGTTGCCTAATTGAATAGCCTAGTTACTTGTTGTCCTAGCAATGAAATCTCCTAGAAGAATTATGTTACCAGTTTGATTAAAGGAAAGCACGTCTTTCTTTAAAGCTGCAAATGGATCTTTGTTGTCTAGATGTCTCATTTTGTAGAATTTAGAGCTTTTTGGTGCAAAATAGCACGCTACTAGCCATGTAATCTACTCATCATCCTCAATCTTCAACTATATAAATTGTTTTTTGGGTTGTCTTTCTCCAATTTTATGGTTTTGTTCCACGTATCTTTTATCGAGATAGTAATCCCTCCATGACCTTTACCTGTCTTTGTTTCTTCATTCCACATGGTGATTTTATTGTACCCTTCAAAATCTGGAATCTTACATCCCTCATGTTCATGTGTTTCTATGAGACAAATAATGTCTTTTCCCTCAGCTATGGGCCCTAACCCCGGTCATCTTTTCCATGGATATCCTCTATAATTCCAATTCACCATGCTTAGATACTATTTTGGGGCCCTAAGTTCCTATTTCTGATTCATTGATTTGTCGGCAATCTGTACTTTACCATTTTTCATCCAAGCCCATTTGCCGACAGCCCTTGCTGATTTTACTTTCTCCCACTCCTTCCTCCTTTCCTCTTGCTGGTTAATGGTTAAATCCTCATCTAAGTATATTTGGGTGTCTTTGAGTAACCCCCTGTTGTTCAAGATTGCACTCTTATCTTCTATGTTGCTGAAAATAACTCTCACATGTCTATTTTTCCCCATTCCCATACTTCTCCCAATTTTGTTTGCTTGCCGAATTTTACTCATCCATTTAGTTTGTCCCTAAGGAAGTCATGTGTCAAAATATCTATTTTCTCACATTCCCCATAGTCTTTTAAGCCTTTGATAATGATGTCTTATATTTCCTTCTCCTCTTTGATTTGTCTCTTGACTTGTTTTTGAATGACTTCCTTCTGTTCCATGGATAGGTCATTGACCACTTGTGCCCATGATTTGACTTCTTTTATTTACTCTTTTAGTTCATTTTCTCTTAGCACCATGCCTGCTAATGTTGCTTGAACTTCCTCCATTTTTGTTGTGGCATCTGATTTAGTTATTTTTTCCAAGTTATTTTCTATTGTCACCTTCTTTTCGTTCAAAGCCTGTTTGATAGTGATTATTTCTTGAAGATTTAAGACTTGCTTTTTCAACCATTTATTTTCTTTTTCAAGTTCCTAGCTGGTTATTGTAACCTCCTGCAACCTTTCTCTATCGTTCTATCCTTTCTCCTCTAAGTCCTCTACCCTTCTTTTCATGTCCATAAGGTCATTCACATACGTTTTCGAAGACCAAAGCAAAGGAGAGGAGGAGGGGTTGTAAGGTTCTTGTAGAAAGCCCCCCTCACAAGTTCCTTTGTCTGCCCCATCTTTTATTGTAGGAATCCTTGTCACAGTTTCTTGAGATTCCTCTTGTACTGGTGAAACATCTTTTGCTTGTTCCTTTGTGTCAGTTACTAGGAGGTTTTTAGCTGTCCTTGGTAAAATCATGATAAGTTTCCTCTTTTGCAGTTGTCTTTTCTTCTTTTGGATATGTTTGCATTGATTATGCATCACTTAGCCTAGGCAATTTACCCCTATGACCAGGGCTACCTTGCCCAGCTTGACCTCATGGCCCCTTGAACCTGAAGCACCTGGACATACAACATTTTCCTGGTTTATTATCACTAGATTCATCTCCAACAGGGAACCCTCCATAGAATTGTTGCTTTCTTCTATGCTTATGAGGAGGCTTTGTATTGTTGGCATTAATCTGAATTTGTTCTATTGTGATGGTTTAATGTCCGCATATTCGTGGAATTGGATTGAAGCAAAAATTTTCTTGACACTGCTTTTTCAATTTTAATCTAAAGGTAGATAAAGAAAACTTTGGTAGAATTGTGGAGAAAATGCCACACATTGTTCATCTTCTTTAAACACCAATTCTAAAATGAGTAGAACTTTTGAGAGGGTGTGGTTTTGCAAATGAAGATATAAAAAAGGGTGTGGTTTCTCAATGAAGATAAAAAAATTGGTGGTTGCTTGCCATAATTGTGGATATTATGAAACATATCTTATTATTATTTTAAGAGAGATGAACAAGTCTTTGCAAGAATGTTTAGAATTTAATGCTTGCTTTACTTGTAAGTGAGAATTTGGAATCAAGCCTCATTATAAGAGAATGTTGAGAAAGGAATTATTGGAAATTTAGAATGGACCGTCAATTGTAGCAATAAAAGATTTGAAAAAACTATTAGAGTTTGAATTGGTATTGAGGTACACAGAGCTTGGTCCTATGCAATTGCAAGAGAATATCAATTATGTTTCAATTCTGAATAAATTGAAATACAAGACTTACAATTTTTTCAGTTTACTAATACAAAATTGTACTAACTAATGACCTTTATCAAAACTCAAATAATTTTGTTCAGTTTGCTCAAATGCATCAGTTTCTAGAGATTTTGAAACTAAGTGCTTCTTGATAATTTGTGTGTTTATATCAACAATGCATAAAAAATATTTCTTTTATATGACATTGACAAGATGAGAGAAGTGTAATTTGATTTCACATACATTAGGGAAATTAAAAGAAAAATGGAGAATTGTTTTGTGGGTAGGATTACAACAGAGCTAAGTTCAAGTCCGCTTTGCCCAACATAAAAAATATCTACTTTTATTGTAGACCTTATAAAATAAAAATCAAACATATCTCCTAGAAACTGATCTTTGCCAGATGTATAAGTGCCACCTTCATGGAGTAGAGTATTAGTTAGGTGTTTCCAATCACTGAGGATTGATTGCAAGCTTAAAACCAGACAGATGAAGATTTGAGTTATTTGAATTCCACTTTTTATTTTTCCAACTTGCTAATGTATGCCTTTTTTTAACTTGGGTTTTAGTTATTTGTTTCCTACGGATTCTATTGTTTGTAATTTTGTTCTTTCGATCTTGTTTGCAGTCTTACAAGGAATTGTAATAATGTGATTTCAAATTTTACTTTTCATTGGTTAGGCCTAGCTTGCATGTGTTGCTTGATTCTTGTTTGGTTTTTTTATCTATTGAAGTCCTAGGTTCTATTGTTCTGTGATTTTGTCTCTTTTTATTTCTTGTGGGAATTTCATCCTAGAGATACTTGTTGGAGAATAAAATTACGCTATGAAATACTGTACAATTAACTCATAAGGATAAAATTACATTCATTCTAAGGAAATAGAATTCTCGTACAGGAAAATTTCAATAAAAAATATTATAACTCAATTAACTATGTCAATACATATATGTGGAAATCAATAAAAGGACATATCTAGGGATTGACATAATATTTTGTGATATGTTTGTTGGGAATGTGAAACTCAGCTGTCATGTGACTATTCATCTTCATCTATCTCTTCCTTGATGGTTGCATATGACTATAAAAAAAGGGTGTGCAGTCTGTGTACTTGATGTATAAGATATTGTTTAATATAAGTCATTTCTTGCTTGAGTGTGAATGTAGGCAAGTTTTCCGAACCACAATAAATATTGTGCTCTTATATTTCATCTTCTTTGTTTATGTTTTACTCCATTTCTTTGCTCTTTTTGTATTTACAATTGGTATCAGAGCCAAGATGAGACTAGAGCAGAGATGGAAGAGGATGAAGTCGATTATTTCATTGATGAATTTCTTAGAAACTTAAATTTGGTACAGAAAGATATTGTGCTTGCAATGAGAAAAAGTACTTGCCATGTGCATTGTGGAATGTGTTGATGTCAGTTTTGTACCACCACATAACATATAGCAATTGAATACTTGATATGAAATATCAAACACTCAATCCCTTTCTTGAAAAGTAAACACTCATGAAGAACATGAGAAAAACTCCAAGGTTCCTTACGCCTAAGAATAGTAACTCAATTATATTAATGTGATTTTCTAGTTAATCACATAGGTGGGCTTACCTTATTCATTCGAAGATAACTTGGACTTTTGTTGTGATGCTGATGAATCTAGCTTTGCAATGTATACTAGCACCAAATGATGTTGATCATGATGATGGAGGGAATGTCCACCAATAACGCTCTAATTTTCTAACTTGTTCCAGGAATGAATTCCAACTACTACACTACTCACTGCTTTACTTCTACTCCTATGAATGGAAAGATTAGCAAATGGACAGGGATAAAATTTGATGAAAGCTTACTAGCAACTCTACCTCTATAGATGCAATGATTCAAGGAAAAAAAGAATAGATTACCACGCAAGGCATCCTAACAAGCCACTAGGATACTAGTGGCCTAGTTTAGAGATCCCTATCAAACATCCACTAATATTACCATACAACTATCCATCTATTCTTATTCTTGCTTAACAACTTTCTTGAAATAAAATCTACTTTAACAACTTCAATGAAATTTAACTCTATTGGAAGTAGAAACCATGCAATAATTCCAAGTGTTCTTATCACCATGCAAGTCACAACAATGATAAGAGAAGCAATTTTGGTATTATCTTAAACAACAATTTTCTTCAACCCTTTACAAATGAGAGCAAATGGCCTTATATAGGGGCCAAAATTACAACCAATGATAGAGATTAAGAGGCAAAATCAATGATCCAGATCAAATCCCAGAAACCCTAATTAGGGTTGCCACCTCATCAGCCAATGAGAAGACACCGCCTCATCAATGGACCAATGAAAAAAAGGAAAAGTGGCAACCAATGAGAAGGCACCAAAATGGTAGCCAATCAGAATTAGACACCTATCCTACTCAAGAAGAAAGGAGAATTGCCACTTGGGCTTACATCAAATGATCTTCTAATATAATTCTACCCTTTTCTTTCATCTTCTTAGCTAAGGCAATGAACTTGGCTAGCCTATTGTTGACTTCCTTCATGGGACGACAAGGTGTGTGCTTGATCTTGAGCTCAGCTAAATTCATCATGTTGCTTGCTGCTTGCAGTGTCTTCTCGTGATCCTTCTCATATTCTTTCGCATATCCAATAAAGGCATTGAGGGAGGCAAGGGTGCCCAAATGCTTCTTCCTGATGGCAACCTTCCCCAACTCATCCAATATTGACCCAAACTCTGTCTCATTGACGTTCTGCTCTTTGATATCTTCAAGTGTAGCCCCAACATCGCTCATCATGATTGAAATGGAAGTGTCAACACTTGGGCTGTGCTGTGCAATCTCATTCCATATCTCTTCAAGTATCCTCAATCTAATGGTCAAGGCAACATACCAAGACTCCATTGTACTCATTCCTCCTTCATCCACCAACTTGGTTCTTTCCAAATATCTCTCTGGTAGCCCAATAAATGCTTGTAGCCTGGGAATAGCTAAATCCTTGATTGGAAGGAAACCCTTCCACTCCCTTTCAAATTTTCTAAATTTGTCTCTAATAGACACCAATGACCTGAATGTTGAGATAAAGGAAGGCAATAAATTTTGCCCATCTTGAATTATATCACTGATTAAACCTTTGATTTCGTGCAACTGAGCCGATATCTCTTCTATGTTGCTCCCACTGTCTTGCGAAAGGACTACCTGATGCAACTGTTTGATAGGTTGGCAATCTCTCTAATACTTGTTTCGGCCTCCAACTTTGCAATCCTTTTGTTTGCCTTCCTAAACTTTTCTCTAATTGAAACCATGCCTTCTTAGATCTCCTCACACTCCATGTCATCAATGATTCTTCCCAAGTTATGCTCTACTATCTCATACTCCTAGACTAGAATCTCATCCATTTCCTTGCTAACCTTTGGTATAGCAATCTGAACTTTTTGGTGGCCCTCATTATCACTCTTGATTACCTTTCCCACTATTTTTGCAATTTGTTTTTGTTTCTTGCTACCCTCCTTTTCCACTAACCCTTGAATATCTTCAACTGTTTGGACAGTCACCACCTTGCCTCTTGGCATAAGCATTTGCCTTAACCATAGCAGTGCAGTGCATCTCCCCAAATCTAGATTTGGTTTGACTAGCAAAGCATCACCAATGGCCTCGAGTACCTGGCTTATTTCCTCAATATCAATTGGCCTATCCTCTTCTTCACTAGTGACTGTCATACCATCTCCATGTTGGTTCTCCAAGAGAGGAGAGTATTTGGTACTGTCACTGTAACCACTTGATTTAGAATCAGAGCTCACCTCTACTGAGATCCTTTGTCCACTTGTATTAACCCCTTGGCCTCTAGCCTCAATTATGCTCTCCCTTAACAGTGTTGCATATGGTCTCTTTGTTGGAGGCTCTTGATGTTCTTTACTTTTTTCAACCTCAAAATTTCTCTTCTTTCTCTTAACTGCTCTTTGTTGCTGGCTATAGCTCCCACCTTTCTGTCTGACTGTTCATCTTTTCATAAGTAAGGCATACCTTCCGACTTTGTAATTGCCTTAACTTCTCATTGTACCATGACTCAATGTGTAGATCAACTATCCTTGTAACTACCTCTAAGAAAGGATCCTAATGATCATCCCAATCCACTGGACCTAATTACGTTCCATCCAATGTATCATAATTTCTCTTAGCACATTTTCATCATCTCCTAGTTGATCGAGAATATCAAGGCCTCTCCATCTGATTGACCTCATCATGTCCACTAACAATCTTGAGAAAGCTAGCTTTCTCATGTGAAAGTCATCCTGTACATTGGCCCAAAAATCTTCTATAATAGAAATATGTTTGCATGTGTTTTCATGAGATGCTTTGATAAGACCATTAGGATTGAATCCCTGTCTTGCTCTATACCATCCTAGATGATACCATTCTAACTCCTTCACAGCTGCAAAGGCAATAGGATTAAGGCAAGTATCATTGCCTATTCCCAATGAGAAGGTAATCCATGTTTCACCTTTAAGTTTCATCATTCTGTCATAATGCTCAAGTTGCCTAGCCAACTCCATCAAAACTATTATGTCGGGTGGGTACCTTGGAAGTCTCTTGGGAAAAACTATACTTCCTACCACTCTAATATATGTAAATTGCGGAAATTGGATGAACCAACTCCCATTCTTCTTAACTTTTGCTTTCGCTTCTGATGAGATCCTCCTAGCAAGTGTTGTTGTAATATCCTTACGGTCTTCATGGCAAAGGCATCATAAAACATCTTATAATCTTTGGTGTCGTGCAAATGAAGCTGTGAATAACACTCATGCACCAAACATTGCCCTGACCCATTGCTAATCACTCCTAAGGCCTTAAGTTCGGGATTTTCATATAGTCTTGCAATCAGATAAAAAAGATAGGATCCCATGTAGAATTGCTTTTGAATTTGTATTGTCCTTAGTTACAACTCTAAATTTTCACTTATAATTCTAGCCTTAGTTGCAACTCTAAATTTTCACTTATAATTCTAGCCTAATCAAATTTTCTCTTTCCATTTTCAATTTCATCAATAAAATAGTGCATTTAGTTCTCGAATTGCATACCTTGAGCCATGCACATGATTTGATTGAGAAGCACAATAAGGTCGCCATATTATGATTTGAAATCTGATCGGGTGAGCTTTGATGGCCTAGTAACTTCCTTCTTTCCTTTTGTATAACCAATTCTGCTTTAGATGAATGAAGTAGGCCTCCCGATTATCCTGAAAGAACTTGGTTGTTTGATCCATCATTACCACTATCATGCCTTTATGCTAGGGAATATTGAATACTTCATCAACCACTTGTTCGCTGATGTTAGCCAACACCCTTTTCCCTTCATCAAAAATGGATTTGGTTACAATATCAAACCGAGATGCACACTCCATTACCGATTCTTGACAAGGCAAGGTAGGAGGGAAAGCTGTTGCGTGTATAATTTCGCTCTTGCAGATCTTCTTTGCCATGGGGGTTGTCCCTTCTATCTATCCTTCAACTGTACCATGTTCATCGTGCCGATATTGGTATCACTTATTCGTCTCACTTTCAAGAAGAAGGTGGTCTTAGGCATCATGTCTTCCTTGTCTTTTTTGGTATTCATTACCTTTGGGTTCTTTCTTGCACTAACATCAAACATCTTAAACACTTGTTTCTGCCCCTTCATTCTAAATGATATGCACTACACTTATCAATCGCTAAACTTCTTTCTATCAATAGAATCTAGCTTATTTCTGCCTCTCCAAATCCTATCTCTACACTTGTCAATCTCCAAACTTCAATCCTAGGGGTGGGACTACAACTTATTTTTGCCTCTTCATTACCTTAGGATGGACTACACTTATATCTCCCAACTTCAATCCTTAGGTGGTCTAACTTATTTCTGCCTTTCCAAGTATCCTATCATGAAATCTACACTTATATCTCCCAACTTCAGCCTATCAATGGAAATGATGAAGTGGTGGAAGACTAGTGCAATAAGAAGATAAGGGAAATGAACCAAAAAAGAACAAGGAATAAAATCCGCCTTTAAAACCAATCTTCACTTCTAAAAATGAATGAGAATCTTACCTTTAATCTGCCTTCTACCAATAATCAGGCCTCTTCAAATTCAGATCTGATCTCAAAAATTTCAATCCTCCTTTAAAATATGATGCCCTAGCAAATGAATTGCTTGCAAAATCTGCCCTAAATTAGAATTTCAACTTCCCAAAAAATTGCCCACACTTGCCAAAAATTAGACCTTAAATTGCCTTGCCTCTACCCCAAACAAAATTGCCATAGCTAAAGAAGAAAATTGCAGCCCTTGGAGGAAAAATTAGACCTTAAAAAATCACCCAATTCTGCCAAAAATCGGATCTGCTCCTCCAAAATCGCCTTAGGGCAAAAATCACCCAACTAAGGAGGAGAAAATTGCCGCTCAAAAATGGAAAATCTGTTCACAAAAATTGCCGCCAAGGAAAAAATTGCCTAGCTAGAGGACAAATTCGTACAACCAAGGAGGAGTGAGAAGAATGAGGAAATAAGGGGGGGGGGATGCCCCTTATATCCTCCAATTGATCTCCATAGTGGGCCGATCTACCTGGAGGGAAACAAAATTTAAGTTAGATCTCCAAAGATGGCCCAGTTCTAAATAAAACATGAAAATAACTAAGCCCCACAGTGAAATTGGCCCTTTAATTGTCAGTTTGATCTAGAATTGCAAAATAGAAACAAGGTAAGCCTAGGAGATGTCAAAAAATTTATTTAACAATGTTTTGGCAATTAAAATATCATTAAAATCGAATCTAGCAAGCCAAAATCAATTTTCAATTCAAAATTACCAATTTCTTTTAACATTTATAAAATCCTCTAATCAAAATTTCAACCAACTAAATGAGATTTTGCAATTTCATCCAATTTCAATTTTGTAATACACTTTCAATATTTTAACAAAATAAATCCTCTTTCTTGGCAATTGAAATTCAAAACTCTAAATCCAATTTTACTACCAAAATTTCTTTTCACCGAATTTTTTTCAAGATTTCCAAAATGACTAAATCTAACAAATTCATTTTGAAAATGCTCAAGCTTATACAATTATATCAAATTTTCAAAAATCCATCTAAGTCCAAAATTTGCAATTTTATCCTGCCAGATATTATTTTAACCATCGAAAAATGTTGTTGAAACCCATTTGGCCTAAGGACAAAATCACATGTTTTGAAAAATCAAGTTTAGTACTGGGTGAAAATAAACCAAATCAAATCCCTCTGGCCCGAAGGCATCCAAGGTGTAAAATTGTCAATTCAACAAAAAAAGAAAAACCTCTGGACCACTCCAAGTTTGCTAAGGAAATCGAAAAATTCCAAAAATCTGTGAAAATTGCCAAGGCTTGCCCGAAAAAGGGGGTCCTCAAAATTTTTGGGGTGATGGTGTGAAAACCTCACAACAAAATGGTTGGGAAAATAAGCCAAAAACTGAACCAAAAGAAGACTTCAAAGCTCTCAAATTTTAGCTTAGTGCAATTCTTCAATTCATAGGTGATGCTTACCGTAGGAAAGGCATCATAGAAGAATTGGAAAAGAGGGCCAAGACAAACAAGACAGGCAAGTCTGTAAAGGACCTGATGTTGGCCATTTTTGAAATTTCTTTCCTTGCTCTGGGTTTCAGCCTCTATGATTGAATTATTTTGCTTCTAGAGTTCGTAGGATGCTGCAATTGGATTACTTTGTGAAGCATGTGATGTTCCCTGTGGAAGAAGAAGATGAAAAGGTAGATGAAATGTCTGTTGTGAAAGAAGATAAAAGGACAAACAAGTTCTCTGTGAAAGAAGGTGAAAGGGCAGACAAAGGAGAAGATAATTCATTGAAGGGGGAGACAAGTAATATGTAGTGGATTGGAGATTTAATTTCTCGCAATGGACCATGGTTCACACCAAACACAGTTGGTGGCAGTGGCTTACCCAATGCATTTCTTGGCACACAATTACAAACTGTGGTGGACAAAGTTGTCCAGCCTGGGCATGACTTGGTATCTGTGAATGTGGATAGTCTACTTGACACTACCAAATTTAGGGGTAACAAATATTTTCCTTTGTGCACTTGCCATCAATTGGCATCATAAAACAAACAACCACACACAAATTATTTTATTGGTATAGGGCAAGGCTTTTCTTAGTCACACGGTGATGTGGACTTTGGTAATGCAAGCTATACTGGTCAAGGATTTGTTGACTGTTAGCGCATCCCTAATCCTTAACCTGTGTATATCGATAATGCTCTACGTCAGCCTATTCGAAGCACAAATTTGACTCCTACGGAAGAAAGTGCTAATGGCCAAGACTCCCCATTAATTGTTGCCAATGAAGTGATGTAGGACATGGACATTCTAGAAAGGTCTGAGAAGCCATGGGATGCTGATAGGCATGTAAGTATAAATAAGTTTGCAAATATAAACACCCAATCAGAAGCAATGTTTTCAAAATCCCCTGCGCAAGCTCAATATGGTGAGTAACATGATGATGTAATAGTAGATAGCCATTACAAGGGCAATTCAATTGTAATGGGACCCTTGCTGCTAGACAGAGAAAAATGCTTCACGGTTTCATTAAGGATCCAAAACTAAACATACGTAACAAGAAAACTAGCAAGGTTGCTAGTGTAGACAAGGGAAATACTGTTCCTTTGCCAAGAAACATTCAAGAGAAATATGGACGAGTTCTGCAGATAAGCAGAGAGAAAATAATAGAAGATGTTTGCTTCGCTCAATCAAAAGGACCTTGGATTTGTCTTTAGCATCAATGCATGAAGAATGAGAAGCCTTCCAAATTTTTGTGGTATACCTGTACATATTTTGTATGCAGAATTTGCTTAAGAGAAAGGGAACTTGTTTTCTTAAAAATAAATAGCCGCTTTCATGAAAATTTCCTGCTGCGTGTTCTTATGATAGAGTAGGCATATAGGTCATATAGGAAGTCTAATTCGGCAAACAAGCACAAGACTAGATCAGCCTTTGATAAGAAATTTTGGTGGCTGGACAATAATTAGTTTGTATATGAAGACAAATTGAAGGAGATGAACCAACATTATGGTGGGAAAATTCGGAAAGGATAGTTTCTGTCACAAAATTGCATTTTGATGTATGAGATGATGACCTTATAGAGAATATTTTTAGGGCACAATTTTGTAGGCAATTATATGAATGGGTATAGAATCAGAGAATGATCTTCTAAATACTCTCTTCCATGTTGGAGAGAATGAGACAATAGGAATAGAAGATCATGTTGTGGATGGCAAAGATGTATGTTTTGAATCTGTAGTAAATGTGTCGATGGACAAGTTTGTGCCCAAGAATTTTGTAGGAGAAGATGTTTATGATTCTAATATGATGTGGAAAAGACTCATCTCGAGTGTGCTAGAACAAAGTCTGGCAACCTTGAGATCTTCTCAAGGTTTAATTGTTATCTAAGATCTGAAATTGAAATATAGGGAATGCCAATGCATGACTAAGCCGGTTGGCCTTCATTGGGAATGTGAAGCCTAACCGTCATGTGACTATTTGTCTTCATCTTTCTCTTCCTTGATGGTTGCATTTGACTCCATAATAGGGTGTGTAGTCTATGTACTTGATGTATCAGATATTGTTTAATATAAGTGATTCCCTACTTGAGTATGGACACAGACAAGTTTTTTGAACCACGATAAATATTGTGTTCTTGTGTTTCGTCTTCTTCATTTACATTTTATTCCATTTCTTTGCTCATTTTATATATACAATATTAGGGTCTGTTTGGATTGCGGATTTGAGCGGAAATTGGAATTCAAAATGCTCAAAAATTCATAATCCGCTGTTTGGGTCTGCAAAATGAGAATTGGAATTTGGGGAAATGTGGATTCGGTATCCTCATTTGACCCCCAAAACAAGGATTCTGTCTCCCCTCAAAATACTTTTTATTTGGAATTCTCGATCTAATTCCCATTTTTTGAAAATGAGGATTTCAACTAAAGTGAAATTTAATTGGGTTTGACATCTAGATGCCCATTTGGGAGCGCACCTATTTTTGCACATATTTTTGAAATTTAATTGAGTTGTAACTGAGAGAGTGAGGCATTTCAATAAATGATACCCTTTGCATCTACTTCAAGCACCCTTTGAACACCATTTTGTAAAAATTAACAGGTGCTGCTTGAAGAAATTAGAAAGATTATTGCAGAAATTCATACGAATATAATTTCTTTTAATTGGGGGAAAACTTTTGGCTATTGGTTCACTTGCTCGTATGTTTGGATTAAATAACATAACTAGTATGTTTGGATTAAATAAAATAACTAGTACCACACATATCTAATTTCTTTCGTCTTTCTTTTAACTTTTTCTTGCATTTTTATTTTGCAATGAACATCAACATTTTCGGCATGTGTGGAGTTGGAAGCACCATGAATAGGTCCTTGAACAAATTGGAGATATGAATCGTCTTTCTCACTATAACTTTTATATTCATTTTTTGAACCATATATTCATATTTTGAACCAAACATGCTTGGAATAACCAATTCCGAATATCAAATATTTTTGGGTTTGAACCACACAGTCCCTAATTAAATTTCAGAAACTGTAATATGGATTTCAAGTTCTAGAATCCAAAATCAAGGATTTTAGATTTCAATTCCTAAATCATATTCCAGCAACCAAATGGGCCCTTATGCTATATGATTTTTCATTGTGTTTTATGTTTAGTGTTTTGTTGGATGAGATTTATTACACTAATAAGTTGATTGTATATCATGATACATTCTAAAAGTGATCTATGTGCATATTTATGAATATGAATCAATCATTTTGTCTTCATATAATCTAACTTTAATGTGCACAAGGTTAAAATGTTGAAATAGAGGGTTGATGATCAATTCCAAGTCAATGTGATCCTTGATAATCTTCTTCGAATAAGGTATATTGAGTATAATGGTATTTCTATAAAGTGGATTAGATTCCCCGTGTGATTTTTATCTAAATAGGACTAGCATTGTTGAATTACCAATCATCTCAAATTCAAGGTTGTGCTTAAATAAGTACAAGGATTTTAAGTTTAATTTTTTTATTGGTACTAGGGGAAGATACCTAGTAGTGGCTCTATCTAACTTCATGCTTTCAATTGAGGTACCAAATGTGTAATAATTCCAATAGGTTATAACTTCTTCAAACACCAAAAATCTTTATACTTCAGTTGTTTGACATTTCGTCAAACACTTTGCAAGCAAGCTTTGATACCACTGTAATGGCCCTCCTCAAATCTGCTCTCAAAAAATGCTGATGAAAGCTCAAGTAATTTCATCAAACAATTCACATGCAAGGGACTTATGACTGATATAGTTTTTCAGCTGGCTTTAAATGACTCTTTTTTCAATTTTGCATCAATGAGAATCTTGTGCTAGAAGACTCCAAATGGACTACACAATAGCCTAACATGAGTGTGCTACTAATTTTGACAATATTCAGTGCATATATATGATCTAAGCATGATAAATGAACACCTACAACCAACTGGCATTTTTACAAACAGTTGGTATGCAACTAACTAGCTGATAAATAATGATATTGAATTGCTTAAATGACACCAGCAACTATTATCTTCTTAATTTGCAATGAAATTTCCAATACAGTGCTCATGAAATATGGCCAAGACTTTTGGCATTTACATGGATTACAAAATGATAATGATGGTATAATGCACACTTAAAGCTGAAACTTATAACACCTAAGAAATCAATACTAATAAAGGAACCTGGTTGTAGATGGCAGTAATAATTTTTCTTCAATGTTGCCCCTTCTGTTTTGCTTTTTCGATTTGCTTTTTGAACTGCTTTTTTTGCCTACTTTTTCGATTCTACTTTTTCGGACTGCTTTTTCCGCCTGCTTTTTCGGTTCTGCTTTTTTGGACTGCTTTTTTGTATTAGCTTTTTCAGACTGCTACCATGTTGAATCTCAAGACCATATCTTTCAATGGCATCAAGATTTCCAGCTTGAAGGGATTTCGTCCTTCAAACTATTGAGACATAATCTCCAGAAAATCTCCCAATTTCTTTGATATTTCCAAGCATAACAAAAAGAAGCTCTTCCCTTTCTTTTATAGTGTTCTAACAAGAGCTCAATCCTTCGTTTTCTCAATGTGGGATAAAAAATCACTCCCTTTATGTAACTTATGTCTCCAATGTGTTATAAAATAAAAGGGACTCTTTTAATTTAAATATTTCCCACAAACTATAGTCTATGCATTAATAAAGTTAAATATTTAAATTTAACTTTATAAAATAGCTTTATCAATGGGTAACAAATTTTATCAATGATAAACAAGTCTTCTTGCCGATTTTAAACAATTACCATCGACATACCGCTGCCACTGGATGTCCAACCATATCCAAGATGACTTACTATAAATAGTAAGTATGCCCAAAGTTGCCTCAAAACCCCTCAAAAAGATCTGCAACTGAAACTATCTAGGCCAAATGGCCTCTAAGCCCCTTTAATGTCCTGGTTAGCTTATGGGACCATGGGGAAATAGGCTAACGACAACATCATGCTATGAATGCTAAAAATGGGACATTATAAAATGATGTTGAAATTATTCGTTTGTTTTTTGGTTGTTCCCATACATGACTTAACTGATTAAAGCTAAGGTTTCAACTTCTCACCAATAACGGTCCACTATAGAAGCTGTTACGTGCTTATGGGTCAAAAAGTGGCCAAAAAAGGTATCGCCCAATACTAGACGCTAGGAGCCTCAATAGTGGAACAATTTATACCTAGTAGTAACGACTTCTATAGAGTGGATCGTGATTGTTGAGAAGCTAAAACCTTAGCTTTAAGCAGTTAAGTCGCATATGAGAACAACCAATTTTTTTTGGATAATTTTGACATCGTTTGCTATTTCAATTGAATGTGTGAAGTTAGCTATAACCGCTACTGGGTATCTTCCCCTATGCAATATTGAACATGTGTTGGGGGTCAAATTTTATTTTGGGTAACTTTTTGTATGTATTTCTATGAGGGTTATTTATTATTGGGGGATCACTATAACGAAAAGTGAACAGTTGTTGGATCCCAATTTACTATTGGGTATCTTCCCCTAGTGATGATTTGATAATGATTCTTCCAGACTAGGATATTTGTAAGAAGAATTGTGGGTCTGAAGTGGTTGACTTTAAGATTGTTCTATGCAATGTTATGTGAGGTGTGACTATGTATTTGAAGCATAAGATTTTTGATTTGATTATTACATTTGGGCTAGATATTACACATCATAGTGCTATTGGAGATGTGCATTGTTAGAATGGGTTGTAAAGAAACTCTAAACAACTGGTTATAAAGAAAGGTTAGAAATGTATATACAAAGTACATATATATACAAGGTCAGTTCAAGGAGTTGGTTATAAACAAAGATTGTGAAGTAAACCAAAATACCTATGCTCCACGAGGACATGTCCCTTGCTGAATTTTCCCTAAACCTGTGTTAGGGATGTGGGGATGGAAATTTCCTGTCCCCAAATTCATTTCCTTTTTCTTGAAAAAAGGGGACGCTTTCGAAATGACACCTTGAGAGCAATAGGGTACAGGGGGACAACTAGAAGTCCTTAGGTTGGCTAGAACTCCCCTACCTGTCCCTAATGGCTCGAGCCATTTTTGGACTATCAATATTAAAAAATAAGACATCTTTTAAATTTGAAAAACAAGTCTGCCTTGTCTCCAAAAACACCCAAACCACATATAACAATACCAAAACCTAATTTAGGCATAAGATAACCAAAAAAATAAACAAAAAATCATTTTCACATTCACAAAGGAGAAGAGCAGCAAGAGGAGGGGCAACTGGTCAAGGAGTGAACAATAGTTGAAAGAGGATATCATGACATCAAATTTAGACTCTTAGACATACCACCTACTAATTATAGACAGCTATATATTATTGCGAGCTCCTATGTATATTGTTTATTAGTCTAGTTATAGTATTTACATTTTAATATTATTATAAACAGCTGATAATTGAATTAGACTTGTATGTTATTGTTTACCGTTAAGTATTTTAGTTATAATAGAACGCCCATTGTTCGAATATTAATATTTTATGTCATTTCATGCATGAAACTTGGAGCCTTTGGGCATTTTTGCTGTATATATGCCATATTTTTACAATGAAAGTATTTGAATTTTTTTTATTTGTTATCTATTAAGCTTCTAAAATGTCTATAGTGAATGGTTTATCAATGTTCTAATATGCATATTTGAATTCTTGCTCTATATAAAAAAAAATTCCTATTTTTTTTAATAGCCATTCCTTGATGTCCCATCCCCTTAATTTTGGTTTTGATATGTAGCCATACTAGAAACACGTCCCCGTCCTGGAAACTCTGTGGAACATAGCAAAATAACTAACAATTGGTGTAGATTTGGCAACATATTTGGATCCTTAATGTGCGAACTAGTTGACTGAGGAAAAAAAACTTATTTATAAAGAATTAAGTGATTTGAAGCTTTAATTTTTTCAACATCTGCAGAAGCGTGTTGTTAGGTATTTTGATTAAACTTCTCTTCTTTAATCCTATATTATTTGTTTCTGCAAATCTCTTTAGATCATATTCAGTGTTTTCAATTTTGATACTTAACAAAGATTAATGTTCAAAATGTCAGTGGGTGTGACATCCAATATTTGTTACAATGAGTCATGCCTTGACTCACCACCTAATGTTGTAACTAATCCTGTAAATAATTAACAATGTGTTAGTGCACGCTTATGATGTTGTATTATTTTTTTAATTAAACATTATTAAATTCAACCATATGCCTCTCGTCAAATTTATAGGACACTATAAATTAAAATTGGTGTAACCCTTGCACCTCCTTTTGATGCAAGTGCTAGTATTACTTTAATCCCAGCAAAGCCTTAATTTGATAGCCAACTCTAATCTTTTTACACAGTGGTGCTGTTTATCAATTAACATGCTTATATAATCAGTTGGACTGATTAAAGGGTTAATAATCTTTGCAAGTAGGAGTTCCTGGTCTGGGTGATGAATATATTTGGTTGGGAATTACTTTTTGGTTGGTTTGAAATTTATGTGCACAAAATTTGAGAAATTCAAGTTATAGTTAAATTTCTTTGCTTCACTTGCTTGATATATTTAAAGATTCTTTTCTTGCAGACTGATTTGTGTTTCTAAGTCATGTTGTTTTAGCTTTGCAAGAGGCATTAAAATCATATGTGGTGGAGCAATCTGAGGATACATACTTGTGTGTTATCCATGCCAAGAGGGTCACTGTTATGTTGGACACATTCAACTTGCTGGGAGAGTTAACAGTGAAAGAGCACAAACTTTTCTTATCTAGCACAGATTTGTGACATGATTTTTTAACTCTATAGACTAGCTTCTCTTATATGAGCGTTGAATTAGACTGTTGCATTATGCACCGATGCTTTGAGTTCCTCGTCACGTTCCAGTAACTCGGGTCTTCAAAAACATTTTATTTGCATTAATCAAAATTATTAGCTCAAAATGAAAAATAGAGCATTTGAAAGAATAAACACCCGATATATTTTCCCAGTGGTATTATTGTTGTCTCAGCTCAAAGTCATCCAAAAATCCTCATGGTTGTACTTATCAAGATCAAGTCAACCTAACAAGACGCTGGAAACCATTAGCACTTTATAGATAATATTGCTTATCTTGATTGAGGTAACAGATGGTGATGTAAAAACAGGAATTGAGAATATGGAAATGCATATAACTCTCAACCCCAAAAGAAACCTTTCAAAAAGCAACATTTCTTCTATTTTGGAAAACATACAGGCACGATATTCTACTATAATTGTAGTCAGTAATCCAGGAAAGTAATAAGTAATGTTTTACACGAGTGTGTTGAAGATATTGACATCATCAAGACATACTGACTGCATCCAATGGAAAAGCACTTTCCCAACTTGATGATAGTGCTAGGAGTAATAATAGAACAGAAATATTGGGATTCTCGATAGCTACCAAATCTCAAATCAGACTTTTCAAGCTCAAATTTTAGTTTTGAAAACATGTGGATCTACAGCGTTTTGTGCTTCTTAGTTTTCTCAAATGCCTTAAAAGCTAAAAATTATGCATTGAGAATCATTAATGTTACTAGATCCTTATTACATACACCCACAATTGATTCTCAAGTTTTACTTCCAACTTTGAATCAATTAAATTATTAATACTGTTCCCAGTTTTCTTTATATCCTGCCAAATATGCGAATCCTAGACATGAGGCGCATGCCACACTTGCAGATACACCAGGCATTCTGACTTAATGTAACTCGGTTTTAAATATCTACTGGATTTGACCTTGACAAGATGGTTTGCTTTATGCTGAAGAACAAATAATAAAGCTTGAGGTTCAGCTTGCTATTGCTACCTGGAGTCTTTCAAAGGAACTTATGGATCCAAGTTAGACTTCCTCGAGAGGTCAAATATTTTGTATATACTGTCTGATCTAAACCACCAAAAATTACAATATACATGACAATAGCATTTGATACTATAGTGGTCCAGTATGGATTTAAACAAACCTAAAAAGTTATACCAGCTTGATATATATTACATGACAATTGCAGACAATAGCGCCATCCATGACATCGGATATCACCTAACATATGTTAAGCCCCTGCATTGCATAAAACCACAATAAATTTTAGTAAGACAAAAGACAAGTGCTGACATTTACAACACCATTTAGAGGCAAATTTATAAAATGCTTTCACATGGAGCCACATTTTTTTGGCTGCTATTCTAGAGTGAAAACAATTCATATAACTTAATTAGACAGATGGAAGAATTCTGCTTACCATTGCCCTCACAGTAGTATAAAAGGAATGTACAATTTGCTTAGTTACAATCAATTCTATGATATTAGTCATGCAATTTCAACAAAAATTGGAAGATTGTTGAATAATATTTGCATCTAATTATATGATACCATGATTGTATGTATAATATAACTTATTATATAATATTGGATTACATTTAAATTTCACCTTTGATCTCTTATTGACGTATTCCCTGAACCTCTTATAGTTGCAAGTGCTGGTGTAAGTCCAAGTCCATCATCTGCGAGGGAAATTCCCAGACAAAAACTGAGTTGTTCGTAACCATGATTATCCCTGTGCGATGTTTCACCTGTGGAAAGGTAAGTAAATCCCTTCGCCCTTACTGCTTAGTTTCATATGTGTTTCAGCTGGTTATTTAATGACATTTATCTCATCGCAGGTGATTGGGAACAAATGGGATCAATACCTCGATCTTCTTCAGGCTGACTATCCTGAAGGGTGATTTATTTTGCCTCTTCATTTTTTCTTCTCCAACTATTTCTGAAAAATTAATGATTCAGTTATTATAGGAATATACCTTAGAAGTTTGGAATAATTATTTTTTCAAATAAAATATGTTTATATGGATGAATATGTTAGCATGAAATCTTGATATTTTGTTAATGTTTAGATGTTATCATATGCTCTTATTTCTTAATGATTACTAATATTGTAGTGCCTAAACTAGGATTATCTTAAATAATGCATTATATTTGATCATTTTATTAAAAGCTATGCTTATAAATGAAACTTGTTATTCAAGGGCAAAAGTGAGGAAGATCTTAAGAAGGAACATTACAATTGGTGTCAGAGCTTGATCTTGCTAGCCTAAGGATCACGAAGAGTAATTTATACAATTAAGCCAAAAAGCTTGAAGGGTAGTGGAAAGAGAAAGAAGGAAACTTGCAACAAGTGACAACCCTACTCAAGTCAATAAAATGGATGAACAACTATAAAATAAGTTGAAGGCCACCATGGAACAAAACAAGAGGATAATTAGGACTTTCATGGTACAAAAGGAGAGAACAAGTCAAGTTTTTCTCTTTCCCAGGAAGCACAGGTAACAAAATCACTACTCCTAGACCCATCCAAACTAATGGGAAGTGCCTTAATTCAAATTACTCAAAAAACAACAATAGGACACGGCAAGGCTCAACACATAGGTTAACAAGACCCTCAATTTTAAGGAAAGGGTTGACAAGAGAAGAAAAAGAAGAAGAAATCAATCCATTAGCTAATGACTTTGACGTACATGCAAAGGCCCATTCAAGGCTTGATCTTGAAGCTAGGAAGAACTTTAGGTAGTATTGTGATGTCATGGCACAAAATAGTAAAATACCTTAGGAGGGAAAGAAGACAACCTGATAAAGACTTGCACTAGAGGATGAGTAAAATGACTCTCCCCAACATTATGGATCAAGAAAAGTCATTGCAAATTCATGGGTCCAAAAGTTGGACATCTATTTCTCCCTCAATCTCATGATTGAAGAAAATGATATTGTATTTGTCATTTCATATTCGGAAGGGGTTGCACATGAATGGTAGAATTATGGTATTATTAGTATTCAAGGTCACCAATTCATAACAATCTACAATCAATTTACACATAAGATCGTAGATCAATTTGATGGAAAACATCTTGAAAAGCATGTCAAAGAACTAATTCAACTGAAATGACAAGGACTGATAGAAGACTATGTGGCCAAATTTTAAAAGTTCCATGGTATTTGGGATTGCCAACAAGAGGCTAGCATACCTATTTATTGAAGGGCTATCAAAATCAATCAGTGCTCTGGTTGATGCCTTGACCCCACAACTTTTCATGATGCAATCCAAAAGGCCTTGAGGTTGGGAACACAACAAAAAAAGAAGCTTTTCCAAGAACATGCCTTCAAGGTCACATAATTGGTCCTCCTACAAAAGAGATTGCCAATTGAGGACATTAATTTCTCGATTAGACACAACATGAGAAGTCAAGTCATAATTCCAAAAGAAGGGATTTTCTTTTTATTGTAAGGAAAAACGAGTGCCAAGGCATATGTGTACAAAAAAGAGGATAAGAATTAGAAACTTTATCAGACAAAGAAATAAGTGAAGAAGAATTTTAAACTCAAATAAAAAGAAGACAAGATGACGAAGATGGAACACTAGCCACTTTGAGGCACCCAAATACCACCATTTTTGAATTCATAGGGATCTACAAAGACAAAAAGTGATAGTCCTAGTAGAGAGTTATGCTACCTTTAACTTCATCAATGACGGATTGCTAATGAGATGAAATTAATAACCAAAGACTTTGAGAAATTCATGATGGTGTTACATCCCAATTTATGACCTAATTTGAAATATAAGCATTGAGGTTCACATGAAGTCAGTTGGCAATTTAATTTGTTATAATCTGGCAAAATAGTAAGATAGTGAATATAACATGTTAGTTGATCGTTAATCATGAATTCATGGAATTAAGAAGATGGTTAACGATTGTGATTATTTATAATTAAATAAATTATTATGATAATATAATTTAACTGTGGAGAATTCTCTTGTAGGAAGCATGTCGGAGGGGTGGAAGCATTTCCAGAAAAGAATTAGGCAGGAGCATCAACATTGAGTAAATGGGTTGAGAACCTAGCGACTTGAAATAGGATACATTTGTGGGACCCGCATGAGCTATTTAAATAAATAAATTGAGAAAATAATTGGGTTAAAATATAAAATGTATCTAAAAGGATTTTAATTTATCTTTCATCATATTATTTTAATTAATATTTATATACTTGCATATAATATAAAAATGATTTGGCACCATTATAATTTAATAAGGTGAAGTTTACATGTACATATAAGATTATAATAATATTCGAATTATAATAACATTTGAATTATTATAATATTCGAACTATAATCTTCCAACTCTATTATTTTTAATTTAATATTCTTTCTTTTAATCGATTAACACTTGGCATGATAAATCGATTTAATATTTGGCAATTTGAGTTATCTTATAATCTTTCCAACTACTCTTCCAACCTTTTTATTTTCCTATCCTTCTCTTCTTCCAATCGATTTAATGTTTGGAAATCAAATGGTTTATTATCTTGAAACCGATGGTAGCCAAGAAGTCACAACTCTTTCCTTAATATGGGATCCGTGAGAGGAGTTGGGGAGGATATATATTTTCATTCCCATTTCTTTTTTAAATCATTATCTTCCCTTGTTTATGGCGGCTCTATTTCAAATCCATACTCTACTTCAAGTCTTCCGTACATTGTTATCATTGTTGAAGCCATGATCAAATTAGGTAGAGGATGCCTCTTTCCATCTATCATTCCCTCTTAACTCCATACTACTACATTTTCTTATGAAGCCAAGTTAGGAAGTTTTTAGTAGATTATCTTTTTTATTACACACCCCCAAATCCCTGTCTTCTTCATTAAGATTGCTGACGTCTGAAGTAAGGAAGTAGCCTTAAATTTAGCGGGTGGGCAAGAGATCTGCTAGAGCACGGGAGTTCCAATCCAAGTTCAGGTTTCGAATCCTATTTTTCTTTTTTTTAAGTTGTGCTCATGATGAGCCAACTGGAAGCATAATCTTCTATTTCTTTTAAGATTGAATACTATAGATGCAATGTATATCATGAACCGATTATTTTCTTTTACTGAGTTTAATTTCCATCTTCAGCCAATTCATAATGATAGGATTGTGAACAAATCAAATACATTTCTTTTTCAAATCCTTTCTCTCTAATTCGAGTAACCAACTGTAGCAGACCAGGCCTGATAAATAGAGATCAATTTATATTACTGGCTGAAGTATTCTGAAGTGTATATGAGACCATGCACGAGAATTCTGGAGTATTTATATCATCTATGAATTCATTTGGCAGTTGCATCAGACTTGATTGATTACATGAATCCACATCAATGCACATGTTTTTATAAACTTTCCAGACATATTTAGAATACTTTGACACCGAAGAAGCCATAGAATTGGTGAAGAGGTGTAAAACAAATCAGAATATTGTTTTTCTTATCAAAACTTTGTTTAGAAAGAATTCTTTTCAGTGCAAATTTATACAGATGCATTTTCCATACATCTCTGAGCTAAGAGACAACACCTTTAACAAGAAGCAGTAAATAATTCACAAGTAACATGAATCCTTTGTGAAGTCATATGCCCAATTTGAGTAGAACGCATTAGCTGAGAATATGAAATGTTTCTATACTCTTATGAAAGACAAGTGTTATGAATCTTTTGTTGAATCCAAGGAAAACATAGTATGGATCCATAATCATATACTAATGGATATTAGAATTAAACAATCAAAATTTTGGAATCTTTAAAAAACATGATCATGTAATCACAAATTGTGAAATGCTGGATGCATCTAATCTTCTTGTATAATTGGTAGAACCGGTTGTTTTGAGAATTTCGAACACCTGGGACTCACCCGGTTGTATAGCCAAGGAAATGGGTATTGAGGTGAGAGAAAGGAATTTGCAATAACGCGAAAATAGTAATTAGTTTTGACATATCAATGTTTATCATGAATTAATCAATAGCTCATGCATGATTCCATTTGAGGTCATCTCCTGTTGTCAAGTCAAATTCGAGGGGTATGGTTAGATACCAGGTTGCTTAGCTAATGACAAGATGGTCCTTGTCTATTCTGGGTAGGGAGGGCCTTTCTCGCTAGAGATTGTGTGGGGAATAAGTTAAGGTCTGAGGTTGGGTGGTTAAGCCCCTGATAATGTTTCATCTCTCTCCAAGTTGTCGGACAAACAACAAACAAAGATAAGATGTACACTAAATTGTTTGTCAAAAATAGGTAATATCACTTTTATGATGTATATGCAAGAAGGTAAGATTAATTGAGTTATTTCAGTTATTTTACTCCTAGATGCGAGAGATAGATTTATGGTTTCTTTTCCATTTATATGAATATCAAATATGAGGATATTTTCTAATCTTGAGTTACTGCCACAAATAAGTAATCGGAAGGAAAGGAATCTGAAGCCCTAATTGATTCAGTGGTAACTGGAACCCTAAATGATATAGTGGTATCGAAAGCCCTAATTGAATCGGTGGTATCAAAAGCCCTATTTGAATTAGTGGTATCGGAAGCCCTAAGTGATACTGTGGTAACTAAAATCCCTAAATGATCCAATGGTAATTGATGCCCATATTGATATAGTGGTATGTGATGCCCTAATTTTAAATATAGCAGTATTTAATCGTAATCATCATTTGATTTTGAGATAGCAGTTTTTAGATGGTATATGTCATGTGATATTGTTATAGTGGTATTTGTGGACTAACCTAGGGGGTTGCAGAAGTATCCCTAGTTTTGATTTCGATCTCAAATTTCATGGTATGTGGTTTTTAACTTCTATAGTAATTTTCATTGATGGTGTTTTCAGCTCTTTGTTAAGAAATTTTGTTAAACTAATTTTAACCGTCATTCCCTTTCATATGAATGAAACTGATTTAACTAACTTCTTATGAAGATGAAGTGATAACTGTATTTCTTTGAGTATGTTAGTTAATTAAGACCTGAGAAAAGTGGTTGTTACATATGGTATCAGAGCGTTGGGTTTAACGCTAAAACATTGGGCCCAACACTATTTTTTGAGAAATTGAAAATGTAAATGTTGAAAAAGATTTATATTACATAACTGGATATTACAATCAAAACTGGAAAATCACATTGGAAAATCATTCAGAATAGCCGGGGAAGGGCTGAGATGAAATGGATAGATGGATAATCTGCAATATCATAAAGATGAAATAGAATTAAGAAGATGACGTGATTGGCAAGTCGAGCGGTGGTGATCAGGGTTGTTTATCCGCCCATTTAAAATCCTTGGCCAAGGTAGATTAAAGGCATGCTTGCCTAAAATGGATCACTAAGAGGTTAGTGGTGCCAGTTGATAGAATGATGGGTTGGTGGAGGGGATCCTCAACCTTGACTGTTACTGAGCAGGACACTCTAACACTAGGATGCTCGGGTGGTAGGACCAAAATGGTATATGTGCCTTATCCCAAGAGGGAGGGCCATTCTCAGTGGAGAATGAGAAGATTAAAATGTGTCCAAATGTTGAGGCTTGTGCAATCCAAAACAGCTCCTATAATCTTGATAAGATGTTATCTAAAACCCTAATGATGGCTAAATATTTCTTTTTAGTTGAATGTTCCCAACATTTACTTTATGCAATTATATTCCTGTTCTTATGAAATGGTAGTAATATTTTGTTATCTATTTTGAACTTGAAGTGAAGGAAAACAAAATTGTGAACCAGGATCCTTTCTGATGTTGATTAAACGACAAGATCATTTGGTGCTCCAGTATGGAGTAAACACAATTGCATAATTGAAACTATCAATGCTTATTTATCAATGTAACTTTTGTTTGGCTTAAAACAATTACATTGACGAGGTGGGCATGAAAGCCTAGGTCACACAAATGTAATAAATAAACTTCCAAATATTTATAGGTGAATGATGAGCTACTCCATAAGAATCTTATGAGAATTTGTTTCAGATGCTTATGATCTTGATTAGATGTATGAAGATCTTGCACAGTATATCATGTTTTTACTTTTTTGACACATTGCTATACATGTATAATACACATGCGATGTTGACTTGACATATTGAGTTGTTTTATATTGTTTTGGATATGAAGTATATGTTCTATCATGAGATGATTATTCTAATGAAATATTATTGTGATAAGATGGGCATGAAGGCCGAGGTCACATAAATGGAAAAACATGGATCCACTAATCCTTTTCAGGTGATCAATGAAGGATGATCTACTCATTAATGAGTGTCATATACCAGATGGAATATGAAATAGAATCAACTCAATTGGTGTCGAGATGACCACAAGAACGGTAAAGAGAACTCAGGTGAGTATGTGTTTAATTTTATGATATCAAGCAACTATCTTTCTGGAAACATTGAAGTAAAAATGGATCTTGAGTCTCGATTATGATTTTGACTTTGAAAAGAAATGATATCACGATGCTATATATATCTTGTATTTGGAATATTCCTTTAGTGTCTAATTTGCAGAGATCATCGAGGACAATGAAACACAAAGGGGAATGGTACGTTACATTCCGATTGTAAATACTCCTTTATAATGTTTGTTTCAATTTGAAGTTCATTGAGGACGATGAACCACAAGGGGAATGGTATGTTACATCCCAATTTTTGACCTAATTTGAAATATAGCCATTGAGGTTCACATGAAGTCAGTTGGCAATTTAATTTGTTATAATCTGGCAAAATGGTAAGATAGTGAATATAACATGTTAGTTGATTGTTAATCATGAATTCATGGAATTAAGAAGATGGTTAACCGTTGTGATTATTTATAATTAAATAAATTATTATGATAATATAATTTAATTGTGGAGAATTTCCTTGTAGGAACCATGTCGAAGGGGTGGAAGCATTGTCAGAAAAGAATTAGGCAGGAGCATTAGCATCACCGAGTAAATGGGTTGAGAACCTAGCGACTTAAAACAGGATACATCTGTGGGATCCACATGAGCTATTTAAATAAATAAATTAAGAAAATAATTGGGTTAAAATATAAAAGGTATCTCAAAGGATTTTAATTTATCTTTCATCATATTATTTTAATAAATATTTATGTACGTGCATCTAATATAAAAATGATTTGGCACCATTATAATTTAATGAGGTGAAGTTTACATGTACATATAAGATTATAATAATATTCGAATTATAATAACATTTGAATTATTATAATATTCGAACTATAATCTTCCAACTCTATTCTTTCCAATTTAATATTCCTTCTTTTAATCGATTAACACTTGGCATGATAAGTTGATTTAATATTTGGCAATTTGAGTTATAATCTTTCCAACTTTTCTTCCAACCTTTTTATTTTCCTAGCCTTCTCTTTTTCCAATTGATTTAATGTCTGGAAATCAAATGGTTTATTATCTTGAAACCAATGGGAGTCAAGAAGTCATGGCTTGTTCCTTAATATGGGAATTGTGAGAGGAGTTGGGGAGGATATATATTTTCATTCCTGTTTCTTTTTTAAATTGTTATCTTCCCTTGTTTATGGCAGCTCCATTTCAAATCCATACTCTACTTCAAGTCTGCCGTACATTGTTATCATTGCCGAAGCCATGATCGAATTAGGTAGAGGATGCCTCTTTCCATCACTCATTCCCTCTTAACTCCGTACTGTTGCATTTTCTTATTAAGCCGAGTTAGGAAGTTCTTAGTAGATTACCTTTTTTACTACACACCCCCGAATCCCTGCCCTCTTCTTTAAGATTGCCGACATTTGAATTAAGGAAGTAGCATCAAATTTAGTGGGTGGGCAAGAGATCGACTAGAGCATGGGAGTTCCAATCCAAGTTCAGGTTTCGAATCTTATTTTTCCTTTTTTTAATTTGTGCTCATGATGAGCCGACTGGAAGAAGAACCTTCTATTTCTTTTAAGATTGAATACTGTAGATGCAATGTATATCATGAACCGATTATTTTCTTTTACTAAGTTTAATTTCCATCTTCAGCCGATTCATAATGATAGGATTGTGAACAAATAAAATACATTTCTTTTTCAAATCCTTTTTCTCTCTGATTTGAGTAACCAACCGTAGTCGACCAAGCCTGATAAATAGAGATCAATTTATATTACTGGCTGAAGCATTCTGAAGTGTATATGAGACCATGCATGAGAATTCCTGAGTATTTATATCATCTATGAATTCATTTGGTAGTTGTATCAGACTTGATTGATTACATAAATCCACATCAATGCACATGTTTTTATAAACTTTTCGAACATATTTAGAATACTTTGACACAGAAGAAGCCATAGAATTGGTGAAGAGGTGTAAAACAAATCAGAATATTGTTTTTCTTATTAGAACTTTGTTTAGAAAGAATTCTTTTCAGTGCAAATTTATACAGATGCATTTTCCATACATCTCTAAGCTAAGAGACAACACCTTCAACAAGAACCAGTAAATAATTCACAAGTAACATGAATCCTTTGTGAAGCCATATGCCAAATTTGAGCAGAATGCATTGGCTAAGAATATGAAATGTTTCTGTACTTTTATGAAAGACAAGTATTATGAATCTTTTGTTGAAGCCAAGGAAAACATAGTATGGATCCATAATCATATACCGATGGATATTAGAATTAAACAATCAAAATTCTAGAATCTTTAAAGAACATGATCATGTAATCACATATTGTGAAATGCTGGATGCATGTAATCTTCTTGTATAATTGGCAAAACCGATTGTTCTGAGAATTCTGAACACCTAAAACTCACCCAATTGTGTAACCAAGGAAATGGGTGTTGAGGTGAGAGAAAGGAATCTACAATAACATGAAAAGAGTAATCAGTTTTGACGTATCAATGTTTATCATGAATTAATTAATAGCTCATGCGTGATTCCGTTTGAGGTCATCTCCTGCTATCAAGTTGAGGGGTATGGTTAGATACCAGGTTGCTCAGCTAATGACAAGATGGTCCTTGTCTATTCCGAGTAGGGAGGGCCTTTCTCATTAGAGATTGTGTGGGGAATAAGTTAAGGTCTGAGGTTGGGTGGTTAAACCCTTGACAATGTTTCACCTCTCTCCAAGTTGTTGGATGAACAACAAACAAAGATAAGATGTACATTAAATTGTTTGTCGAAAACAGGTAATATCACTTTTATGATGTATATGCAAGAAGGTAAGATTACCTAGATACGAGAGATAGATTTATGGTTTGTTTTCCATTTATATGAATATCGAATATGAGCATATTTTCTAATCTTGAGTTACTGCCACAGTTAAGTAATCGGAAGGAAAGGAATCTGAAGCCCTAATTGATTCAGTGGTATCGGAAGCCCTAATTGAATTGGTGGTATCGGAAGCCCTATTTGAATCAGTGGTATCAGAAGCCCTAAGTGATACCGTGGTAACTAAAAGCCCTAAATGATCCAATGGTAATCGATGCCCTAATTGATACAGTGGTATGTGATGCCCTAATTTTAAATATAGTGGTATTTAATCGTAATCATCATTTAATTTTGAGATAGTGGTTTTTAGATGGTATTCTTCAAGTGATATTGTTATAGTGGTATTTGTGGACTAACCCGAGTGGTTGCAAAAGCATCCCTAGTTTTGATATCAATCTCAAATTTCATGGTACGTGGTTTTTAACTTCTATAGTAATTTTCATTGATGGTATTTTCAGCTCTTCGTTAAGAAATTTTGTTAAATTGATTTTAACCGTCATTCTCTTTCATATGAATGAAACTGATTTAACTGACTTCCTATGAAGAAGAAGTGATAACTGTATTTCTTTGAGTATGTTAGTTGTTAGTTAGGACCCGAGAAAAGTGGTTGTTACAGATGGTCATGGCAGATGGGTTCCCTATCCCATGTACACAAAGAATTCAATAGTTGAGCATCACCTTTGTAAGACATCAAACCAAGGAATTCTATGTGGTAAATATGGGTGATATTGATTTAATGGTGGGCATTCAATGGAACTTTTGAAAGATACTACCAAAGCTTTTGAAAGATGGAACTTTCCTTCCAACGTAATAGTTTGGAGGTGATTTCCCATGGCTTGTTTGATGGGACCCCAAGGGTAGTATCATCCAAAATAATAGAAAGAGAGAGACAAGTAGAGTGGTTCGTATATTGTATGATACTTGAGAGGTCTCCATCCAATGAAGGATAAATCGTACATATAGGTATCCAACCTAATCCTAAATAATCACAAGAAGGTTTCTAGCAAAATTTCTTTAGGATTTCTACCAAAGAGGGTTCAAAATCCATTATAACCACACCCTATCAACATATAAGAAAATATAAAGAAGAAATTGGCAAAACCATAAATGAATTATTGGGAATGAGACATACAACCTAGTTGTAGCCCCTTTGCTTCCTCTAAAGTATTAGTAAACATGAAAGATGGTACAATGCAGATTTATATTGACTATAAGTCCCTCAATAAAAAGTGTCATTAAGAATTATTACCTCATGGCTAGCATAGATGATCTTCATGGGACAATGTACTTTAGAAAAATTTACCTATGTTTGGGATGCTATTAAATTAGGTCAAGAAAGAAGGATGTTTCCGAGAGAACCTTAGATTTTGGGCACTTTGAATTCCTAGTCTTGCCATTTAGACTAACCAATGCCCATTTTGCTTTTGAATCTTGCACGAATAACCCATTTAGCAAACAACTAATAAAACTTATCTTGATGCTCTTTGATGGCATTCTGATTTAAAGCAAAACTTGGAAGTATCATTAATACACACAGATGAACTATTGGAATTACTTGAAAGAAGTCATTATTTGCCAAAGTATCCTAGTGTGCAGTAGAAATGGATGAGATTTATATGTAGGGCACAAAACCAATGCCTAATTAGGGGACCTTGATAAGAAAAGATCAAAGCTATAAGGAGTGGCCAAAACTAGGAACCTTCGCTTATCTGAGAGGATTCCTAGGACTTCTAAGCTATTACAAAAGATTCATTAAAGGCTTCTCAAGGCTAACTGCCTTGCTAACAAACCTAATAAAAAAGGGTGTATTCTCATTCAATACAAAGGTTCAACTAACCTTTGAAAAGCTTAAGGAAGTAATAAACTCATGCCTAGTGTTAGCCATTCGAGATTTCTTGTTACAATTTGAGCTAAAATATGATGCTTTTAGAGAGGGTGTTGGGTCCCAAAAGGTACAAACTTAAGGAGATTGAAAAGAGCTACTCTATTTACGATAAAGAAATGTTAGCAATTATGCATGCCCTAGCCAAGTTTAGGTTGTTTTTGTTTTGTAGAAGATTTGTTGGAAAAATTGATCATATAAGCCTAAGATTCTTCTTGAACCAAAAAAATGTAAACAATAGGCAACAGAAATGGGCTAGCAAATTGCAAGCCTGTGAATTTGACATTGAATGTATGAAGGAGAAAATTATTGTTGTGGTCGATGCTTTATCTCAAAGACCCCATCTACATTCCATGATGGATATCTCCACAAATTGGAAGAACTCAATACTCATAGAGCATGCCAATGATGCATTAGTAGATGATGTATTAGAAGGAAAGCTACAAGGTGAAAAATTTTAAGTGGTATAGGAGCTCATTCTCTATAAAGATAGAATACATATCACTTTGAGATAAAAATAATAATTGGAGAGATTATGAGGGCATAGCATGGCACCTCTTTATTAGGTCATCAAGGATGTTACGTTACTTCTAAATGATGGAGATTCTTGTGGAAAGGTCTTAAAGGGGATGTCTTGAAACATAATAGGGAATGTGTGGTGTGCCAAAAGAACAAAGAAAATCAAACATGACACATTGGATTACTTCAATGCTTATCCATACCTAATCAGAAATGGGAAAGTATTTTGATGGATTTCATTACAGTGTTTCCTAGGGTTATAGCAGATTGACTTACTAAACATGCTCATTTCCTTGTTTAATATACCTCAAGTGGCAGGTGCCTTCTTTAAATAAATTTTCTAACTGCATGGTTTACATAAGAACGTCATCAACAATAGGGATAAGCTATACTTAGTTTATTTGGCAAGGGCTCTACAATCTAGCTGGAATCAAGCTCACCCCAATTACAAGTTATCACCCACAAACTAATATACAAATTGAGATTGTCAATAAATGTCTTGAGGGACATTTAAGAAACTATGTCATGACAAAAAAGATCATGGATCAAATGGCTACACCTTAAAGTATATTCTTATAATACCACTCATCACATGTCAATAGGGTTGAATCCTTTCGTAGCATTATATGAGGATGAGGCAACATCACTTGGAGAATTAATTCTCACCGCAAGTTGTGTTCAAGGAGGTAGAGAGTTGTTGCAACAAATTATAGACATTTTGAATCTCTTAAAAGCTAACTTGCATGAGATGCAAAATTAACATAAAATGTGTGATGAATGGAAAAAAAGTGGAACAATATTTGGAGTGAGAGACCTAGTCTTCCTAAGCTTACAACCCTCTTCAAAATCTTCTATCAAGGGGAGTGGTGGTGCTGAAAAGCTCAAGGTGTGATTCTATGGCATGTATAAGATTGTATAAGGATCATAAAAAATGCGTATGACTTGGATTTGTCAACAAACAATCGAATTCATAATGTCTTCCATGTATCACACCTCAAGGAGGTATTAAGGTAGCATGTAACACCATGTCTGGAGTTAGCTCCTCTTGATGACGAAGGGAAAATTAATTATGGGACTTGAGGCTATCCTTTATATACAAGAGGAGAAGTCAGGGAATAAGGTTATTCCAAAATATTTGGTTAAATGGAAGAATTTGTTGACGAAGATGCCACATGTGAGGTATCATATTTTTTTATCATCCTGATCTGAAGCTGCTTGTGGACATGCAATCTCAGGAAGGGTAGACTGTCATGCCCCCATCATGGAGGCTTCAACAAACCAATCACATCATTTAATATTAGTTGTTGCCTTTAAAATAGGCTTAGGAAATTAAATATACCAACAAGTTATTAGTAGACATGACTTGGCTGTCAAGCCTTCTGGGTATTGGTAGCAATTCTATCTAGGGGTGTTTTGTCTTATGCAGGTAGTCCTTCATGGGAAGATTTGTGTCCCTTGTAAAAGGGATGATGATTAGCGAAGGACATCTCTCTCTCTCTCTCTCTCTCTCTCTCTCTCTCTCTCTCTCTCCCTCTCCCCCTAAAAAAAAGATATTAAATGAGAGACATTTCCATGAGAGAAGGCATCTAAAATCAAAAAAATAGAAAGGAATGAAAGATACAACGACAGAAATTTTAAAATAAAGGAGAGGTGAAAATTTATTCAAGTTGAAAGAGAAACAAGAACAAATAGAGAAAGGGCATCAGACAGCACTGTCAAGATCAACCAAGTGATCAAGTTGATGGGACAAGCCCATTGGAAGTTGAGTCTTATCAACAATGTTCCAATTACACATATGGTCAGAAGCCCACTTCACCAAACAATCAGCAACACTATTCCATTCCTTGGGAATATGAGCGAAAGTAACAAACTCCAAAGAAGTACACAAATTACGAATTTGGTCTGCAATCAAAGCTAACTTCCAACTAACAACTTCCAGAAATGTTGTTGATTCAAAAGACGTATCACCACTTGTGAGTCAGATTCATAGATAAGCCTTCTCCAACCAAGATCACAAGCATTCTTCACAGCATACAAAATAGCTATGGCCTCCATCAGGTTGTTAGTGTGATGACCTTTATAAATAGAAAACACAAACTGGACATCCCCCTTACTATCTCTACCAACACCACCAATGCCAGCAGGGCCTGGATTTCCCTTGGAAGACCCATCCGTGTTGATTTTAAGAATACCCATCTGTTGTTTACTTATATAAAGGCAGAAATAAGTATTATCATCCGTATTAAAATATTGAGAGAGAAGATTAAGAATAGAAATAGATTATAAATATATAGATGCATAGATATATCTTGCAGAATTTCTGCTATTGGTGCATATAGAGGCACTATGTATATTCAACTCTCCCAAATGATTTCCATGATGGAGACAAAAACATGATTCCATAGCTTGTGTATTAGATTAAGCAAGATTGTCTTGTGATTTGATGTTTTTACTAGCAGTTGCCATTACAATTTCTTGGCATTTTTATGATGGAATGTGATTGTTGCAGTCCTTGCCGAGTTTGTGTCTAACTGAGATTTTGATATGATAGCTATTTTTATTCAAAAAATTATGTCATTCACAATGATGATCCAATGAAGAAGAAGCTTTAATGTACTTTTTCTGACCACAAGGATAGAATGATGGAATGATAAGAACTCTTTTTTTGTTGTTATTTTTAGCATATGTCATACATTTCTCTGTGCCATTTGGAAGCATTTCATGTTATAGTTGATGGTATTTTTATGATAAACTTATTGTTTACTTATCCTCTTCTGTATCTGCAGGGATGCTCTTGATGCTCTAGGATTGGTGAGGTACTGCTGCAGGCGCATGCTTATGACTCATGTCGACCTCATTGAGAAACTTCTAAATTACAATAGTATGTTGAAAGTTTCAAGTATTTAGAAGGGCTTACATTACAAGTCCTATATACACTACAGCTTTTTAGCTCTCTGATTTCCAATTGTCATTTATTAATTGCATTGAGCTTTTTTTTTGGTCTTGCAGCATTAGAGAGAAGTGATGCAAATTAGTCATGAAGCATTGATGGTTCAAGATGTATGCAACTTTGATTTGATTATCTCGGAACTAGTTTCAATAGAGATGAATGAGAAGTTAACTGTTATGTATATTACAAGAGTTTGGCTAGGTTGTGTTGAACTTGAGGTTCTCAATACATTTTCTAGATGATGTGTGATCCATGTTCCAATTATAATTACTGGTTCTTGTGCTTTTGCCATAGTAGTAGTTACATTTGTGTTTTTAAATGCTTCATATATTTATGGTGTTGGACCTTATAATCCTTGAAATGCTAGAATAACTATGAAATTTTCACCTCTGCATTTGTTGCCATTTGAAGGCTATAATATAACCTTTTTTGAATTCACCATATTTGATTTTTTTAATGTCATTTACGTTTTCTACATTTTTGTTGCTTGTCTAGTTAAGTTGAATAATTGTTGTAACAATGACAATTTTAAAATTAAATTGTAGATTTTCCAGTACTGTTTTTTTGAACTTTGTATGCATTATTTGTTGCGTGGGCATGGGAGTCAAAAGTTTAGGCCTCTCTTTCTCAACTAACAATTTTTTTTCCATTAATGAATATCTATAGCTAGAGAAGTTGTTTCCTTTGTTTTTGATCAACGATTTCTTCTTTTTTATTTTCACAGTTGGAAAGCCAAATATCTAGGCAGGCACTGTAGATACCTAAATTTGATTACACCGCTTTGGTAATCCTATTTAGTTATCTCTAAAGACATCATCAATTAAATTCTTATTTAATTAATACTTTGTCATCCCCTAGCTGATTAATTTAATTAATCATCTATAGTCCTAATTGATAAATCAAATAACCTATTATTTATCAATTAATCCTATTCTTGTATCTAAATTCTAAAATCCTCATTTATTAAATAAATCTATTTGATAAATAAAGCCCTCAAATCTAATAACCCCTAAACTATCCTAAACCCCCTTTTTAGCCTAATCCACCCCATACACCCATACTAACCAAGCTTAGCTACTAACTCACCCACCCTCATGAATGCCATCCACTTGCAAATCTCTAACATCCCTAATCTAATCTTAAACTCAAGCCTAATCCCCCCCCTAACCTTGTCACATTCCCTAAGTAAGCTTAAGACTTTCCTAAACCAAGCAAAGTCAACAATCTCAACTCCCTCCAAAATATCCCAACCACCCAACAATGAATGCTCTTACAAAGGCAATAAAGACTCTTACAAGCTCTTACAAGCCATAATGAAGGGTCTTTATGAAAATATTATCCCTTGAGCCTCCTTTGTTGACTCATCCTTGCCCTTTCCTCCACCCACTCACCCTGTGACATGTGTCACTCTCTGATTGGCTGTAAGGAAGCACAATCCATGTGCTCTCCTCTCATGCAATCTCAACCCTCCTTAACCATTTCCCCATCCTTACATCTTAACCCTCCATCCTTCAAGCGCTTAGCCTATAAATTGAATCCCCTCCCAAGCCATTTCATCACAACCTTTAAGCCAAAGTTATAATGCTAGTTTGAGAACCAAAAGCCATCAACCATACCCTTATAATGCCAAATTGAGAGCTCACAAGGCTACCAATTTGCCATTACCCATCCAACATCCATTGAAGCAACTTTTGAGTACTTGAGCATACATCCCAATCCTTACACTCATCTACCAAGCAAAGAGCTAAATCCTATTGGGAGAGTCCATTCATTTGGCTCATATTTCCAATTGGGGTTTCCTCTTTAGTCTCTTATTTATGTTATGGTATTTTAGTTTGTAAATGCTTTTGATTTCTTAATTTAGTGTTTCTAACATATTAATATAGCATATACAGGCACCATTGGTTTTCTTTTTGACCACTGGTTATAACTTATGATACTAATACTCATTATTCCCAACAATATTATATTAATAAGGATAAGCACTTGTGATGTGCTTTAAGAAACTATTGAGGTAAAGATGCCATGAGTGCTTATGCTTATTATACTTGGGAATGTTGAATCTTAATTGGCATCATAACACTATTTGACACTTGGCACTACCATCTGCTCTTCTCAGTGTTGGTTTCTGGCTATCTTCACAATACTACCTACATCTTGCAATCCGTGTTGAACACCTGAAGAAAACTGAGGATGCTTCAGGCTCTCAATAGTTGTTCCTGGAAGAACAGTCATCTTTTGATCTATGGAGGGATCGGGGAAAGGCTCGGTCAAGGTGAAGGAAGACTAATCTACATGCTATGGAATTGAGGTTTAAAAGACCTTTTGGCTTTCCTGATAAAACCATTTATCTTCAATTCGGTGCAATTTGTCCTGATAATTTTTTTATTGCCACCTCTCTCAACGACTAGCCAAAAACCTCAAACATTTGAATTTATCAGGTCAGTTCCTTTCTACCTAGATTTTGATTGATTTCTCCAACAAATAAAATTTTGATGTTAAGGTTTTATTGGTTTCCTGGTTTTGCGGCAACTTTTCTTATTTTTCCATATACCTAACCGAAGCTCAATATTTTGCCAATTTCTTTTTGATTTTATCCTGATAAAATGAAAAGAATCTTTAGTCTTTGGTGCACTGAGAAATTCCTCTAATGAAAATTCTGTGGTTCAAGAACTGATGTTGGAAAGGCTTTGTTGTGCACATGAAATGTCTGTGAGCTAGGAAGGAGCCTCCTACAATTGAAAATTAGGAATTCCTCCCATCCTGTCTTTTTGAAATGCTTCAAAATAGAAATCATCTTGCCACAGAGAATCGAGATTGCAGAATCCCTGTGGGAAATGTCAGGTTGTTCTATACGGATGTTTCTTTCCTTCTCTGTTTGGACTTCGGGTGCTTATTGAGTTTCTATGTTTCTCTGTACAGAATGACTTGCATTCTTATAATTCACAAGTTATTAGTTTCACATTCACCTTGTTCAATGTTTGAACCTTTTTCACCGTTGTGATGTTTTCTTGAGCTAGTGAGGATGGTTCTTGGATGTGAATGCATATTACTAACTCTCCTCTAGTTGATATTAGTTTTCTGGTTTCCTCAGTCTTTACTCCTTTCATGGTTGTAGGAGTATTCTTCCAACTCTTCTAATTCTTTATTGCTACTATTTTCTAATGCTCCGAGTATGGGCATCGACTATGTTGGTTCTCAATGAGTCTACGGTGATGATTGTTTCTCTGTTTCACAGTGTATCCTGGAATTATGTCAGACTGTATCAGCTTACATCACATTGAAATCATTGATTATAAATGACAATACTTAGCACTCGATCTACTCACAGCCCATATGTTACTTGTGTGGTACTGGAAGATAATATTTCTTCCATGTTTGGTGGAATGTACAATCATTTTTCAATTATTTATCATGGGTTTCAGACATCTTTTCTGCTACATGCAACAATGCATTCTCATAGGATAACTCAGCAAAGTAGATGTTCAGCTAATGTTGTATGAGCAGAAAAATAGCAATCAGTTGTCTTTTTCTATATTTCTATAACTTTCTTGAATATATAATCCAGAGTAGTAATGTGTTATAATGAGAATTGACGTTCTCATGTGTAATGTTTTTGCTGTGCACTTCACTCAAAAATTTGGGGTAATGTAAATTGTTTCCAATGATGTAGGGCACATATATGTCTTACACTCAGATTTTTGCCAATTGCCACTCATACAAAATATTCTCCTTGTGAACAGTTGGTGGCTACTTTGAGTGCCAGGATGTGCAAGATTAGTTCTATCGCATCCTTCATCTGCTGTTCATTCCTTAAACCATTGACAATATTTTAACCTTAATAGATTTAAGCATTTTCAGTTGATTTTCAGCATTTTCTTGCATATGTATTATCTTGGGAGGACCACTTCAACCGAATATAACATATATACATTTCTTCATTGAGTATAGCCTCTTGGCACCCTCAGCTCAAGAGGAAATCAGGAATCTTTTTAGATGTCACTTTGGTTTTGAAAAAAAAGAGACTTGCCAATTTAAATCTACCTCAGTATAACCATATATGCAACCACTGTCCTTTTTGTTGCATTAACCTTCCCATTTAATATTTTATATATCTTCTTAGGTTTCTCTTTGTGCCCCTAATGCACACATGGAAACTCTGTACTTGTTCCCTCAGAAGGCATGTTTCCACATTTGTGCAAATATTTCTGCTGCAACACATATGCTGGGATAAATGAGTTATGGGAACTAGTGACACTCTGCTGTTGTATGCTCCCAAGATATTTTTGCTTTCTTGTTGTCTCTTAGACAGAATCATTGTATAGCCCTTGGTGTGATCTTGTTTCTTTTTATTTTTTCTAGTTTGATACAGCTTTTGAATTCTTCTTTGGCTCTTCATCCATGGGCCAGATTCTCTTTGAACTTCTCTACAACTCACAGGTTGTGTATTAGAACTATTGATTCTTCATCTATTTTCGATGGAGTTTCAGGCTGAGGGGAAGGGAGGTAAATCGGTGGGGAAGGTGGACCAAAATTTGTGTGGGGGGGGGGGGGGAACCGGGGCTGGTGGGGCAAATATAATAGTATTAATAAAAGTAATCATAAAAATTATAAAAAATTGTAATATAATATAGTCTCACATTTTGGGTGAGACAAGTGAGTCTGAGGGGACTCTGGACCAAAATTTGGGTACGGTGGGAAAAGAAAGGGGGTTGGCAGTGTAAATATAATTGTGTTTTATCAAGTCCTAGAAAAATGTATTTAAAATTGCAATTGATATTTATTCCAATATAGTAATTATAATTAAAATATAATTACATAACATTGATTGTGATTTTATGTAGGCTGCTTAGAAGGTGCACAGGTTTTTTATTTTCATTATAGTTGTGCACCAAAGATATAATAAGGTTCATTTAGATGCTGAAATATACATCATATGTTGCAGGCTCTTGCTCATGCCAAAGATTTTGAAATCATAAGTCTCCACTTGAGAGAAATAGTAGGCTCCTGCTTGAGACGAAGGGTCAACACAAAACGTGTTGCCAGCTCATGTTGCAGAGGTGAATGCTTGGTTTTCTCACGAAGTGGCAACAGTTGTTGTTCACGCTGCAATTGCAAATGTTGCGTTTTCCAAGTTGGTTGTGGGAGTTCCTTCAAGTTTCATAACGTGGGTTGTTTGAAGGATGCTTTGATTAACACTTTGTTGGGTGCCTCTTAAGAGATTTGGTACTAGGTTTATTGTTTTCATGGGTGGACAAAGTTTCGCTCACATTGTGAAATTTACACCTTCAAAAGGATAAATCATGACCCCTTGATTGTGACAAATATGATGGAAATTGTGGATTTTTACCAGCATTGCAGGTGGGTTTGCAATTTGCAGATTCGTTGGTTTCTAGCATTCTCTTCAAAAACTTTATCGTTGGGTGACGGGCTCGTGGAGATGTTTGTCCTTGGTAACATTGCGATTGGTTTAGGGATTTGGGTCTTTTTACTTTTTTCTAAAGAATAAGATTGGTGCTTAGGAGATTGGTTCCACTTGGTCTTGGCCAAACTTTGGACAATATCTTTGATCGGACTTCACTTTTGAGGTCGTTGAAAACTCTATTGGTCATTTCATAAAGTTGGATGAGTTTACAACAATTGAGGGTCTCTGTACCTTGCACAAGTTTTGATAGGATTTTTGGGAGAATTCTTGTTTTGAGGTCATTGACAACTCTATTGGTCATTTCATAAAGTTGGATGAGTTTATGGCAATTGCAGGTCTCTCTAACTTGCACAAGTTTTGGTAGGATTTGATTATCTCCTACTTATCAATCTCCATACCTCTCAGTAGAGACGTGGTTCTCATGGCGGGGTATAGGCCATGAACTGAAATGGTGAATTATGAGCTTGTAATGTACACAATAAATTGGAAGTGACTTAGTTAAATTAATTTACTAAGTGGTCCCAAATTTAAATAATATTTTATGGACCACTTTAATAAATAAATAAATAAATTTAATTATAAAATAAAGTAATAAAATAATAAAAGTAATCAGTTGACTTGGTTGTTATCATTCGAGAAACTTCCTAGAGCCCTTTAGTAGGCAATATTTGGCATTATAGGAGATCATAGTGAAGTTGATATTTTGTTTGTATTTGTGAGTTCTTGTTAGAGTTGAGCATTATTGCAATTTTAGAGGTTCAATATCCTCCATGCTTTGACACTTTGCGATTTCGATGGGAATCATTCCTCACCCTATTTTGCTAGTGAAGCTTAGTTACTGCAGTCAAATCCACATTTGTTCCTTTGTATGATTATTTCCATTAAGTAATTTATTAAACATTGTGCTTGGATTTGACATAAGTCGATAGCATTAAGTTCCTTATCTTGGTTAGGCTTGCGTCCATGTGTGTGTTTATGTCCACATTTGTGTTTGCATTTGCATCATCCATGTCCGCATTCGTATTTGCAACCTTGTCTATGTGCTTTGTCCATGTTTGGAGGTGTGCATTGTCTACGTATGGTGAAACGAAGGTTGTACGATGAAGGGCATGTGTTGGCCATCTTAGGGTAGTTTTGTGTTGACAATTTGGGGAAATTTTGTAGGTCGTAAACAGAGAGATAAGAGGTGCCATACAAAGGTTCTTAAAGGAGTGTCATACAGAGGTTCTGGGTAGGAAAGGGATCATACAGGACATTAACAGTGGTACACGAGTTGGTGATTTTGCTAGCTTGTTGGGAAAATCATGGAAAGTGATGGATTGTAAGATGTGTTGAGGGAGCTAAGAAGAAGTTGGTTGAAGCTTTTCCAAACCCTAGCAAGAGGACAAAATCAGATTAGTGAGAAACTACATAGCAAATATAAGAATGAAGGGTGACATGTCTCACACACATCAGACCGATACAAGGCTGATGATGTGGACTTTCTCTCCAAGGATAGAGCAACAAGAAATGCATGCACTCGCTTTGGTTGAGTCACTAGACAAAATCAAGCAAGATTGGGTTAATGGTGGATGACAAAGAAATGTCTCTCTCGAAGACTATATAGAGTTGCAAATGAAGTATTTGTCCTCTGAGGGCAATAGAGTCTACAAAAATGTATTGAAGCAAGAGGTTGGCAATGGGATGAAGCAGGATAATGACAATGGGCTTCATGACCCTGTAAATCCTAAAGATGATAACGACATGCTCATAGATCCACTTTAGCAATAGGAGGATATGGACAAGCAAGAATCAACTATTGTTGCTTCAGGTGGGGAACACCTAAATTTTGAAGGCAACCAAAAGGGCAAAGAAGATGCTTGCGCAGATTTCATTGAGCCAACTCTCAATGACCATCTTTATAGAAATGTGGGCTCTATATATGATCATTTGAATAAGCAAGCTCTACAAGTGGTTAGTCAACTCATGAAGATGCAGACTCTATTAATATCCCTTCCAAGAGAAATATTTACAGTTGGTCAAATATGGAGTTTACTCCTTGGTTGGGCATGAGGCATGCATGATTACCATCTTTTCGTGTGAGTAGATTCCTCATAGGAAGAAACAGCTGTGATCGAGATTTAAGATTCCAAACCATAATTTTGTGGAAGAGATTGATTGACATAGTATAATGGATGTGTTTGATGGTTTGCTTCATTGGGATCATGATGAATTTGAGCATGGCAATAGTTTTCAAAATGTAGTAGTGAAAGCTTGATGGAGTTTTACTCTTCTCGTCTACATCTAGGTGTGTGTATGTGGTTGTGATGTAGCATGAATCGTTTATTAGTTGCTATCAACACCCATGCTTGGTTTGAGATCCTAGAACTTTGCAGTCAACAAATGGTTTAATGACATATTGCTTGAGGGAAAGCAATCTTTGGACGACAAAGATTGTGATCTCCCCAATAAACTGGAAGTGAGTAATTAAATTAATTTATTAAGTGGTCCTAAATTTACATAATATTTTATGGACTACTTTAAATAAATAATTTAATTATAAAATAAAGCAATAAAATAATAAAAATAATTAATCATGTTGGTCTGCTTGTAATCCTTCTGAAAACTTCCCAGAGCCCTTTATAAGACCGTGTTTGACATTGTAAGAGATTATTATGAATTTGATATTTTCTTTTTATTTGTGAATTTCGATTGGAGTTCAACATAATTGCAGTTTTGAAGGTGCAATATCCTCTATATTCTATATTTGCAGTTTCGATGGGAGTAACTCCTTAACCTAGTTTGTCTATTGTTCGAATCAATTTAATATTTATCTATCGAATTATCAAAATGTTGTCTATGTGGTTGTAGTATTAAACTGAGTTACATATAGATAATAATGTGAGATATATGAACAACATTGATATCCCATAAGCCATCATTAATAGACCATTTGCATGAATTCCATATGTAAAAAGGAGGGATTGGTCAACAACAATAATTTGACCATTCAAACATAACATTTATGTTGGTCTTGATGGTAATTCATTGTATGTCTCGTTGATTCTATCCCAACTTCACAAATTTATGTTGGTAATTTGGTTGGAGTTACTATTACTGACCCTTGTGTGAGAGTTGTTGATCATGTGATGACTAATTATTGATCCCCTCTGGCTGTCTCTGGTCCTGAACCTCATCTTTCTATTGGATTTGTCTTACCTTCACAAGTTTATGTTTGTTCCACTTCTTATGTTTTTGCTGCCCCTTCTCTGGGACCCTCTACTAGTTTTGCTCCCTAGGTTGGGGGTACTTTTGTGGTGGATTCAATTATTGGGAGAATGGAGCTATTGGAATTTTTTTTGGATAAATTAGAAACAATCAAATAATCAATGTAAGTTTCGAGCTGAAACTCACACGAAATATTTTAGCCATTCTTTACTTCCAAGATCTAGCTCAAATTGTTAGGAAGATAGGTTATAGCTTCAAGATCTCAATATGGTTATAGGTATTTTTGGTATTATGTTTGTTTGATATTAAGATATGAACTAGTATATTTACAATTTCATTTCCAGATGCATATAAATCTTCCCTAATCTACTTTTCTTATCACATTATCATTTCTTATTTCAATTTTACATATTTAGCATAAGGTCATTGGTCCAGTCTTTTGCTTGAGTCATCACTTGAGCCTATTGGGAAATCTTCCTTCTGAACATGCAACTTTGAAAAGGAGAGATTATCTACACCTTGGATTTCTCCCATTTTCATATTGTACACTAGTAAGTAAACATATCTTGCTATTATTGATATTGCATGCTTTCACAACTCAAGAACATTGTCTTAATTATAAAATAAATCACATTTTCAATATTTCAAAATGCTTAAGTAATGGAGTTGAAGACATTAAGAGGACGAAAAAGATAAAATAAATGGAAAATGATCCCGACAAAAATTTGTTAGAAATAAGTAATATAGAAAAGGGGGGGTTGTTGTGGGGTGAATCAATATTCCACAACATTTTTCCGAACTATGGATATCATTAAAAAAATTAAAGCATGCACATGTGAGTATACCAAAAAGTAAACATAGCAATAACACAATGTAACTCATAACACCATTATTTATTAACTAGGGAAACCCTAGCCAAGGAAAAACCATGGTGGGGACGACACCTACAAAATGATCCACCAATAAAAAATATCTTGTTGAAGATATTAACCCTGTTAGGAGTCTACTTCATTTGTATAGTGTCTTAGTTCTTGTAAGAGGACTAGGCCTTGTTAGAAGCCTCGACCCTGTTAGGAGTTGTTAATACAATTACAAAATGTATGCAAGATGAGCCCATTGCCCAAACTTGCAATATACAATAATATTCTATACAAAAAGGTATAGATACAAAAACCTCTTGCCAATGTTGATATCTTCAATATCTGATTTGACCTTTCAAGCTCATTGTACAACAAAGTTGTGTACATAATCCATCTTTGAAGATTGACCTAGTTTAGAAGTAGCTTGAAGAGTGCTTGAAGGCGAAGATATCATATGTACACTTCAACTATCCAAACTTCCAAGAAATAGAGCTAGTTGCTTATGGACCATGTGTACTTCTGACAGTGTCAGATTCAGTTAAGGGAGCATGGAATGAAGGGTTTCTAACTATGTCTCATTGCTAAACAAATCATTAGCATGAAGAAAAGAAACTAAAATATTTTTTTTGACTTCTGTATAGTTTTGACTCACCTTTGTCATTATTGTCAAAGGGGGAGTGATTGTACACTCCCTTCAAAGGTGATTGGCAATGCAAATATCTTCAATATGTGTTTTGACCTTTGAAGCTTGATGTACACAACTTTTCCTATTCATTGGTGCACTCATGCTAGGATGAGATCATTTTTTTGGGATAGGTGTTATATGGTATTTGATCTTCCACCGTGTCATAATTATGAGATGCCTCTATATTTTTTGAGAAAGCTATATTGCGAGTTCATCCTTGGCGAGAAGCCAAATTACTTTGACATCCATGAGTTCCAGGGTAGAGGAAGACACTTTGCAGGATAGACATGGGGTTTGTAGGGTGGTACCACAACATAAGAGGAGGCGTACAACACGAAAAATCCAAAGTCCTCTTTGTTGGCATCTTTCCAAAGCTTTTTGCCTTAGTCCTACAAAAGTGGTTAGAAACATGTACCAAACTCACAACATACAATTATAGCATCATTGTATTTAAAATAAAAACATTTCATGAGCTAATTCATTCTCACAATCACAAATCCATTAGGCTGCAAGACTACCCATAAGAGCGTAGAGTATAAAGATACCCAATATTTTGATATGTACTATTGTTTCAATTTTTCCTATGCCTAATATAAGATCAAAGCATGATTATGAGTATGAGGTTCTTATACAGAAAATGACTTAAAAGAGTTTTTAAAGAAACATAATAGTTGAAACCCCTAAATTGACAAATAGAAACATAAAACATAATGCGCCATAAAATGGACTCATCATAGTTTAAGAAGATAGACATTACAAACTATTTTGAATATTAAATTTCAACAAATGAACAATCTAAATTCTTCGTGAATCTAAATGCTAGATTTGAAATCATACCAACAATACAAAATTTATAAAGTTCATTGTTTTATTTATGTCGAGTTCTAACACCACTAAGAAGGTTAATACAAAGACCTATAATAGGGGACCATACTAGAGAAAACATGTCTAAGTTATTAACAGTTAATATTATAAATTTTAAAAGCTATTGCCTTCATATCTATAAGGAAGGCTACACATAAGTAATATAGGAACAAAGCCTTGTAAAAAGAGAAATATAGAGTTGACAAATGAAAATAATTTCATCATCTGAATCCTCAGAGTCTAGCCCTGTCGAGGTCCATGATTTTCCTTTAGCATCAATCTTGGACGCCAACTTCTTCATCCTACTACACTTAAACAATTTCAGATGAATGAATGAATTTGGTCTAGGTCTTTTAGGTCCAAAGGAGGGGTGAGATACTTGTAGGAATTATAATAAGCTCTTATCCACTGAGTATTTTCTTCTCTGGTAAACCCAAACCATCTCATAAGGAAGATAGTGTTCCCTTCCATATTTGGATAGAAAGATTCAAAGGCAAGGGAATCCCTAATAACTAGGATTGGATACCTTGGAGTTTTAGCATACATTAAACTCCCAATTGGGGTATCCATATATTCCTTAGGGTAAGGGATTTCCTCTCTTTTGTTCACACTAAAAATGACATTGTTCAGACCCTTGAGACAAGTTTAATCCCTATGTGATATCTTTCACAATTAGGAATTTATCGAATATAATTCTTACTCCTTGTAGTAAAATATGTTTTAACATCTAATGTTCTCACATTATTACGACAAAATGTTTTCTATATAGTTGTTTCTTATCTTCCCATTCATGCTACTTACATCATCTAAATACTTGAGTTGGAACTTACAATTTCTGTTTCATGAGCGAAAAAAAAAATCTATGAAATTATTTTTAGTTTACAAGACATGTTTAAAACCCAAGTCATGATTTTCACCATAGTTCTAACCTGCATCATAATATGCAATGCAAGTATGACCATTATTTCAATAACAATAACAAAATTTGTAAACTCTTTGCAAACATATCATAATAGTAACATTAAGTGTCACACATGCTTTGCTTCTTGGTAACCAAAATTAGTATAAACTAATACTCTATTTCTATGACTAACTATGATTGTAATCCTAACTCTATTACGTAAAATATATAACTCGTGCTAGTCCTAACTATAAGTCATGCATGTCATTTATCATTACATCCCTATATAAAACTAAACAACAACTTTCTACTAACCATAACTCCAATGCTACACTTAAGTCTTTTCTGTCTCTTATGCATGTCACTTTTCCTATAGTAATAGTTAATCACTTATTAACCCTTACCATAACACTACATGTGATATAAAAAAACTATAAGATCCTAATTCTAACCTAACCCTTACCTTAACACTACATTTAACCCTATGTTTGTGTGTGCCCATATTGAACACTTGCTAAACTAACAATGACTCTAATCTTAATCATAAGTCTAAATCTAACCCTATTCTAACACTACTGCTAAATGTAACCCTTTCTCCAATCATAGTTCCTAACTCTACCACTTAGTCTAAACCCTATTCATAAGCCTAATACTTATCTTATTGCAACATTGACTCTAATCATATCTCTAATTGTAATTCTATTTGTTGTAACTCTAAACAAAATCAGTATTCTATCTATAATGCAATATAATCCCAAACCCTAATCTTAAGCCTA